>OZ023263.1:115738534-115893534 GCA_964006375.1 Tillus elongatus
AACGATCTTCAGGTCTTTAAAAAGATGTGCTGTTGTGATTTAAGTTCTCTAAGTGTACTTATCAGTGCTCATCGCAGGTTCTAATCTTCACTTAGCCACTTTTAGAAATAATGCAGTGGTACCTTCCCTGGTCCGATCAAAGTCCAAGTTGGGTAATATATTGCAAAAGGGTATGTTTCCGTATTTATTATTAACACTCTGTATAAGATATGAAGATAATATTGTGTGAATTGATACACTAGGTAACTCTTAATCCATTGACATTCTAATATTCAGTAGCGTTTACACAGGGCACTCTCAAAAAGTCGATTTTTTCACTTTTGCACTCAAGTTGTGAACTCTCGGTATAAGTTATGATGCTATGATATTTAAACTTGGGATTTGTAGGTTACAGATGTGCCTAAATTGATACGGATACCTAATGTGCCTTAGGCATTTTTGGGGTCTTTTGTACCGTAGTAGGCTATGGAATCTTAAAATATTGCATACCAGGATGTGGAGCTTTTGAAGTACTTTATTCTTTAAAAACAGTTTTGGAAATCGGCCCACCCGTTATGAAATAATGAATTGTCGCCACTTTGTGAAACACTATATATATATATATATATATATATATATATATATATATATATATATATATATATATATATATATATAATCTTTACAATTGACGAATATTAGTAGAAAAAGATTCTTACTCACCATCCATGATGTTGAGCATACTGATATGTATCATATAATGATTGTTTGAGATCTGTCCACCAGGGAGATGTAAAGAAATGATGTACGGCCTCATGCACAGGGATTTCGTCACCATTTGCGTCAGTAATTTTTCCATTGAAATAGAAATAGGAGGACCATAATCCAGAATATAATACTACACATAAAAATAATACTGCAATCCTCTTCCATACGGACACTTTCTTTTTAGGTACTCTCCGCCATTCTTTTGAAAAATTATCAAAACATAGGGCTGTAGAAAGAACTAATAAAGTAAGCCAAATATTTTCATCATAAAAATAATACCTCGGTAGGTATGATAAATAGGCAACTATTAAACAAGGCTTTAAGTTTCCCCTTTCTCTGCCTATATTTCCAACAACCCAGACTCCTAAAATAAAAAATAAAAAATAATCTTTATTTTATAGCAAGTTTGTTTTGAGTTGCACAGCTAACAAAAAAACACACGGTTTTATACAACAATCTGGCTCAATCGGTCGATAACTGTCAGCCTATTAAGAAATTATGCAACAATAATTGCAATGAAAACAGTTTACTTAAACGAGTGTTGGCTTTAGAGGCACAGCTTCTTACCACTAAGCCACCGAAGCTTCAGATATACAAATGCCTACTTAAAATGTCGAGTTACAAGGGTCGCGTTTACGTGGTATATTATTTATTATGAATAAGTGCAGGTAGGAACTAATAACTACACTTTTGAGAGCCAAATGTAACATTAGTTTAACTAACAAAGAGAAGACACCACTCCGTTATTTCTAAAAGTGACTAAGTGAAGACTGAAACCGGCGATAAGCACTGATAGGTAAGATGAAAAATTTATTTTTTTATCCTGTGATGACGCTAACTTTGTTAGTGAAACGATCGTCAGGTCTTTAAAAAGATGCGTTGTGGTGATTTGATTATCAGTGCTCGTCGCAGGTTCCAATCTTCACTTAGCTACTTTCAGAAATAAAACTACACTTTTGAGAGCCAAATGCAACAATAGTTTCGCTAACAAAGGATAAAATAAAATTATAAGAGCGATTACCAAGAAACAAACTTTTAGACATTTGACAACTCTCTTCAGTGATAGTAATATCATTATTATATTATTATATTATTGAAAAAAAGTTCTTTATTATAGCGAAATGACCAAAAAATAAATAAAAAACTAAGAAAGGTTTGAGATGTTAGAATGCTATTTTAAAGCAAGTATAAATTCGAAAGCCACATGTTTCGCATATCTAAAAAAATTTCCAGAAAGCCGACAGCTTTATCGTACAATATTCGAGATAAATAGAGGTAATTTAGAGAGCGACAATAATGAAATTGATAATACCGAACTAACAAACAATATTCAGTCTATAGAAAATGCTCCCTGTATACCAATGCAAGAAGCAGCACACCAAATACGTTTTTTATGATATACATTAAATGCCGAAGAAGAGAAAATAACATCCATACAAGTCAACCATTATTTAGCCTTTAAACAATAATAATTATCAGAGAAAATTTCTCCATTGAAAGTCATATGGACCAATTGAAGTCGATTTAAAAACGGCGGAATTTAGAACAAATATAACTATCATTCTGGGGAACAGGAACCAAGGAGGTTCCAGACAAAATTCGGATTTAGTTGTGGTAGATTATTTTCTCCATATCCTTTTATTGTTTACTAGACTGCCTTTGACTGGTTAGACTGCCTTTGACTGGTGCGTTTATGTTTAATGGAAGCTTAACGGGATGAACGTAGAGCAATTTTTTTCAAAATAGAATTTTACCTGCATCCACGCATATTTTCACACAAGACAAAATGAACGACTTATTATCATTATTGGCGAATTTTTTTAATTCGCTAATGAAGAGATCTGTGTTATATATATATATATATATATATATATATATATATATATATATATATATATATATATATATATATATATATATATATATATATATATATATATATATATATATATATATATCCGACCGATAACGCAAAAAATAATGGAGCAATCTTGATCAAAATTGCTAAGTACCTTCCTTTTGCAAGTGGCTTGGACAAATTCGTTAGCTAGGAAAATCGGACCAGGTTATCCCGGAAAATTTTGTGTTTTCTGTCTAAAAAATTCATATCTCCGGAAATAACAAAGTAAGGGCAACCAAATTTGGTACGCGTGTTTGTATTATAAACAGTGAACTCTGTACCAGAATTTAGGTCTCTACCTATAAAGACAAAGAAGTTATGGGGAGTTAAAGCAACAAGTTTTGGAGTTTTCCTCAAAACGTCAAACTCGCAATTTTAAAAGTAAAAATTGGAAATGTTTAGGCAAAGAACGTGAAACAAATACCGATTTCGAACAGAAAATGTTGCAAGAATAGTGTTCTGCAAACCCTTAAGTTTCAGATTCAACCGTCATTGCCCTTCATTTTACTAAAATATTTAGAGAAAATTGATTTCAAATAGACCCTTTCTCTGATGCTTTGGCTGTCAGTTTAGTTAAGGTGATGCTTTCGCTGTAGGTTTAGTTTAGTTTATGGTTTAACGGTCTATAATTTTTAGCTAATTTTCGTAGAACAAATTCCTTAATGCATTTTTGCATTTTTTATCGAAATATGATGCGTTTGTAAGAAAAAAACTGGACGTAGTAAGTGTGTTTTGGTAGCGAATTTTCGGTAAATTTGCAGTTTAGCTCCCGAACGCTTTTCAAAAAACTGTTTTCAGAAACCTGCCTAGGCCCCCCCTGGATCCACAAACTCCAAGAAAATGTCTTGTTCACACCCCCTAAGGAAGTTAAGGGACCAGGAGTGAGTAGGGGTGTATAATTTTTTGTAGCTAATTTTCGTAGATAAAATTCGTTAATGCATTTTTGCATTTATTATCGAAATATAATGCATTTGTATGAAAAAAATCTGGATGAAGTAAGTGCTCTATGTTAGCGAATTTTGGGTAAATTTGCAGTTTAGCGCCCGAACGCTTTTTAAAAAACTGTTTTCAGAAACCTGCCTAGGGCCCCTGGATCCACAAACCCCAAGAAATTTCTTGTTCACACGCCCCAAGGAAGTTACTAGACGAGAAGTGAGCAGGGGTGCTGGGCGGGGTAGGTAGTAAAAAGGAAATATGAGAAGAAAATTCTAATAAAACGGGCTTGAAAGCTGTATGTGTGTATATTTGAATGTGGTAACATGCTAGCCGTTCGGGAGTTTGGTATGTCCTTTCGAAAAATTCCAAATTATGTTGGACAGAACGCCAGTACACCAATGCAATATTGATATAAGTGACCTGTAAATGGTCATTATATAATTCGCAAGGACACTGAATCTGTAAGAAATACGAAAGACTGCGAAGAACGGGCCCTCAGAGCTATTACTCTTAAATCAGCTACGCGTCCACAGCCAACCGAGTTCGAATTACTGTAAAACAAGAAATTATGGCTACAATCATACAGTCCTTAACCCATTTTGCCGTTGACCTAGCGCCATAGGTTGTAACGTCTGAAATGGTGCCAAAAACGATCTCAAAAGAACCTGGAATTGAATTGCGTTTTTGTTTCAATAACAAGTTTCAGTTTTGTCTGTGGGCTATAATGATAGCGGTAGGAGAGTTCGTCGAAGGCGCAAAGGAAGAAGTCAGATACAATTTTGCATAAAGCTCGAGACTGCACTTGCCAGGGGCATTATGATACGAGATGTCATTGCAACGGGAGGCGGGTTACCACTAGTTTTTTTTTTCATACAAACCTAAATGCCTAGTACTACAACAATAAAATTGTACAACCTGTTAGGTTCCTTTATTTAAAAAATTTGAAATCAAAAATGTCCTGCAAGATAATGCCAGACCACATACAGCTGCAGCTGCCACAGACTGTTTACAACAAGATGATGTAATAAATCTTCTATGGGCCGCAAGATTGCATAAGTTATCACATATCCAACATGTAAAGGATATCAGAGGCACAGGCTTGAATCAGTTGCCATATTACATAGTGAATAGACAACGCCTTCGTCATTAGGTTATTAGGCACTACAGAGTCATTGGTAATCTCATTCACAGCCTGCGATTATGGATGTCAAAATTTGCGTGAATGTGCAATGTATTACTAATTTTTTTAATCCATTCAATAAATGTGTCTGAGGAGTTTTTTTTTGCGTCAATCGTTTCCCAAAGTGCCAATAAAATATATTTACATCATGTAGTATATACATATATAATTTATAATGGCATACACAATATTTGATAATTATATTTGACAATGAAAAAATAAACAAACTTTAATAAAAATCAAATAAATACTAACCTAAGGCTACTCCGAGTGGAATAAACCAGTGCATAAAACTGAAGTCTATTTCTAACACAATCTGTTCGGGAATCGCCATTATGACCAGCTGACCCCAGAGATATCCCACCATGACTGCTGATATGAATCTGCTTGTAGAAAAGGGTGGCTGCAACAGTAAAATTGTACTATTTTTATCTGCCTTATTAAGATAACAACAACTAAACATAAGACAACAACGACTAAACATAAACGACAAATTAATAAACTGTCAACACTAAGGAAAAAAATTAACATAAAAAATCAGAGCTAACAGAGTCACGTTATAGGAGGAGGTATTCAAAAGTACTTAGCCTACAATGGAAACACAATAAATTTTTAAACATACATTTTATTGATTCAATATCATCTTTAACACTTGCGTATTTAGCAGAACGTTTATTAAAAATTCTAAGCCCTTTGAAAAAGTTCCTTATCTTGGTTTTCATACCACTCCTCAACGACACATATGATTTCGTTGTTTGTCAAAAATGGTCTTACCTTCTTTTTAGTAAATTTTCTTTAAATTCACTAATAAAGAGATCGCGACTTTGGAATTTTGAAAAAATTCTTCAAATGAGCGCAACTAGGACCCCTGGAACCCAGATCCTCGAGGTCATTTTCAAACTTTTTATATATATATATATATATATATATATATATATATATATATATATATATATATATATATATATATATATATATATATATATATATATAGATTCTGATGATTTGGCAGTAGTTTAGGTTATATAGTTCGTGATTTAATAGTCTATACTTTTTTGCGAATTTTCCTGGAAGAAATCGTTATTGGAAAGGCCGCGACTTTAATTTTTTTTAATATTTCAATTCAATTTCAAAAGTCGGGATCTCCTCATTAGTGAATTTTTTTTAAAGAAAATTCACTAAAAACAAATGTGCTCCTATGATATGCTATTGAAAGAACAAGGGAATAATTGTACATAATAAAGTGCATCAATTCCATCAAACAAAGAATAGACACTTTGTTGCAGAAAATAGCTGTGGGTGGACAGATTGATAATTCAGCTTATTTCTATGTAACAGTATGCTTGTAAAGATAAATATTTTAGAGGCGTCATGTGCAGATCTGTTGTAAATAAATAAGAATGCGCTGACGCTGTGGGAAGTTAAAAAATGTATACATTACAGAAGGCATGTGTATGTTCTTTTATCATGTCTTCTGGGAAAAAGTGTGTAAAGAGAACACGTTCCTCAAATTAAAATCGTATGATAGATGAAACAAATACTAAAACTTACTTACTTCCAACACTTCTAATAACAAGTCTGGACGCAGCAGTGAACTTTCATAAAAATGTTTTTAATAGCAAATGTCTTTTTTTAATGAAGGTAGGCAACAAATTTCGTTATCAGTATAACCTATATAGTAAAAACAATTTACCATATTTCACCAAATTAACTTTATTGCTTGAAAAAGTACAAAAATTATCCGAAAATAAATTTAAACTGTTCCCCAAAAAACTGGTCCGATTTTTCTGGTCTACGAATCTGTTCAAACTATTTACCCACCAAGCAAGATATAATTATCCACAAAAGGCTTTTCGACGGAACTATCAAATCTACATGAAAATTTCCAAAAAATCTTCTCACGAAAATCCGAAAATAATTTATTACCAAAATGTCACGAAAATCTTAAAAGCAATGATTTCTACGGAAAGAAAAGTTTTTTGCCAAAATTGACTTTACGAATAATTTGCCTAAAGAATACATAAATTTCAAATTATATACCCAATCTCTCACTAAGTTTAAAAAATAGGAAAATGCAAAAAAATATTTCCAGCACTAGAGTCTATAGGTATAGGGAGTTGTTCAATTTGAAAAAATTGAGTTACGACACTTCGAATTTTTCCAAATTCAGGCACTATTTGAGAGCGCTCTGTATACGGCATCTCGATTTTTTCGACAAATAATATTAAACGAAAATCTCTCTTAGTGCGTTACTTCCATGAGACTCTCATATCTATTGGTAAATATAATTGAAAACCTACCTAAACATGTCATTTTCATGGGGCTCCCATTTCCATTAGTAAAAACGCCGTATCACAATTTTTGATATGTTCCAAAATGTAAAAAGTTGAAAAACAATTGAAATAACTCGAGAACGATGGGCGATATAAATATTTTCTCCTTACAAGCATGGATTAAAATTGGATGGAAAATGCAATAATATAAATGGGCTGTCCCATTAAAAAACAGAAAACTTGCATTACCGACGACTTCTGGGCCACCGTGTGATTGTTAGCATGATTTTATCAGTTTCAGGTCAAAACACCCTATAAATAACTTTTATAATATTTTCCTGTATCTTGTATAATAACCGATATATTTAGCTTTACAGTAAAAATGCACCACCCTGTATATATCTAAACACGTAAAAACTGAAATCGACCCGGGAGGCGCCTAGTTCGCACTCCTTTGAAGAAATATTTAAAAAAATTAAAGTCGCGGCCTTTCCAATAACGATTTCTTCCAGGAAAATTCGCAAAAAAGTATAGACTATTAAATCACGAACTATATAACCTAAACTACTGCCAAATCATCAGAATCTATATATATATATATATATATATATATATATATATATATATATATATATATATATATATATATATATATATATATATATATATATATATATATATATATATATATAGATTCTGATGATTTGGCAGTAGTTTAGGCTATATAGTTCGAAATTTATGTATTCTTTAGGCAAATTATTCGTAAAGTCAATTTTGGCAAAAAACTTTTCTTTCCGTAGAAATCATTGCTTTTAAGATTTTCGTGACATTTTGGTAATAAATTATTTTCGGATTTTCGTGAGAAGATTTTTTGGAAATTTTCATGTAGATTTGATAGTTCCGTCGAAAAGCCTTTTGTGGATAATTATATCTTGCTTGGTGGGTAAATAGTTTGAACAGATTCGTAGACCAGAAAAATCGGACCAGTTTTTTGGGGAACAGTTTAAATTTATTTTCGGATAATTTTTGTACTTTTTCAAGCAATAAAGTTAATTTGGTGAAATATGGTAAATTGTTTTTACTATATAGGTTATACTGGTAACGAAATTTGTTGCCTACCTTCATTAAAAAAAGACATTTGCTATTAAAAACATTTTTATGAAAGTTCACTGCTATATCGCACTTGCTGCGTCCAGACTTGTTATTAGAAGTGTTGGAAGTAAGTAAGTTTTAGTATTTGTTTCATCTATCATACGATTTTAATTTGAGGAACGTGTTCTCTTTACACACTTTTTCCCAGAAGACATGATAAAAGAACATACACATGCCTTCTGTAATGTATACATTTTTTAACTTCCCACAGCGTCAGCGCATTCTTATTTATTTACAACAGATCTGCACATGACGCCTCTAAAATATTTATCTTTACAAGCATACTGTTACATAGAAATAAGCTGAATTATCAATCTGTCCACCCACAGCTATTTTCTGCAACAAAGTGTCTATTCTTTGTTTGATGGAATTGATGCACTTTATTATGTACAATTATTCCCTTGTTCTTTCAATAGCATATCATAGGAGCACATTTGTTTTTAGTGAATTTTCTTTAAAAAAAATTCACTAATGAGGAGATCCCGACTTTTGAAATTGAAAAAAATTCCTCAAATGAGCGCTAATTAGACCCCCGGGGTCAGTTTCAATTTTGTTTTCTTTCGAAAAAAATTATATCTCCGGAATTAATAAAGTAAGGGCAACCAAATTTGGTACGCGGATTTATAAGCCAAGGTAAGTTACCTACCAAAATTTAGCTATATAGGTCAAAGGACAAAAAAGTTATAGGCATTTAAAGAAAAATAAATTGGGGTTTTCCTCAAAACGTCAAAGTTGCGATTTAAAACGTCAAAATTGGCAACATTTAGGCAAAGAACTTGAATCTAATACTGGCTATGGAAATAAAATGTCTCAAGAAGGATGTTTTACAGGCCCTGAAGTCTTAGTTTCAACCGTCATTGACCTTTATTTTACTAAAATATTTCCAGTAAATTCATTTCAAATAGACCCCTTCTCTGATGCTTGGCAGTAGCCTTAGCTATAGAGTTTATCGTTTAATGGTATATAATTTTTGTCGAATTTTCGTAAAAAATCAATAAAGTTCAATATATCCGTTATTATACAAGATATGAAAAAAAAAATGGATATATTAATTATAGGGTGTCTTGAGCTACATAACAGGCTGGCCAATAAGTCGTTGGTGATACAAATATATTTTTTTAATCAAACACGCCTTATGTTATTGCATTTTTGCATTTTCCATCGAAATATAATGCATGTTTTCAAGAAAAGAAATTCTGGACGCAGCAAGTGCGTTATGGTAGCAACTTTTGATCAAAAGCTTCATATTTGAATAGCTCAATTTGCTATTAACCTATGAGGTTGACCAAGAAACGAGTTTTTTCGAGAACACTTTAAGTTTGCTTTTGGAAATTTTTGTACATTTTCACACAATAAAGTTATAAACATGGCACATTGTTTTTACTATATAGGTTATACTGGTAACCAAAATGGATGCCCGCTTTCTTAAAAAAATACACATTTTTGCAATTAAAACACTTTAATGAAAATTCACTACCATAACGCACTTGCTGCGTCCAGACGTTTTTAATTTTTAGCGAATTGTCCAAGAAAAAATTCGACTGTAAAGAGAGAGCGACTTTAAGAGTTTGAAATCCGAAAGACATGCGTTGAAACGACTTAGTGGTTAAAGTCCAATGCCTGACATATAGAGTAGTTAACTGCCATGCGTAGATTAATTCATACAACAGGTATAAACCATACATCAACGGTAACCAAGCTAAATATATACCAGGCAGAAAACATACTATCCGAACCAACAATCGTGAAATCTCGACCGCAGTTATGGAAAATAACAGACGACATGAAATTAAAAATTTGCCAAGTGGTTGTTATTTAGCTGGCAGATTCAATCAATTATTAAAATACACTATATTTGTAGCTTTATTAACGGCCCCAAATACAGTTTCAGCACAACATAGATATATTATACTGCCACATAATATAGCAGAAATTTAAACAAAATCAAGGTAAGTCTCTATAAAAGTGATTCTAAAATAGTTTCTTGTATATATAAACTTAAACATAAGACGTCATATAAGGCCGAAACAGTCGTGTGATGTGTTTCAATGGTAATTCTACTAATTTTGTAATTCATTGTTACGTATAGTTTGAATATAATATCCCGGACATGAAAGTATCACGCAAATAAAACGTTAGTTGACGTGTGTGTAGATGGCGCAGAGGGCATCGTGCTTGCCTCCTAAGCAGAAGGTTACGCGATCGAATCCAGCTCGATGAATGTATGTTTTTTTATGTTTTATTTTAACATTTGGAAGAACAATAATGCAGAGATTTCATACGTTTTAAATAAGATCTAATTTTTGTTTAAAACGCCTAAATAAGTTTGTCACCTTTGAGTCTGAAATTATAATTTTGCTATTGTTGATTGTTGATATTGAAAAAAACCGGTTTGATTAGGTTGACTAAAACGAAATCATCCTGGCCATTAATAGCAAAAATAACTGCTACGTTTATAATTTGGCAGATACATTCCTTTTCTAAATATGAATTAACTTTCCTTCTGAAAGTCTTGTGTATAACTTTAAAGAAATTTGTAATAAAAGTTTCTTTTAAAGATACTTACACTATCTACAGATATAGCAAAATTTAGTTCTTTAGCCTCATAGAAAATTGAGTTTCGGGCATTTTTTCTCAAAAGGACGCAAGATTTTTTTGATAATAGAGAGATATCGAAGGCAACACTTTCGAAAGAATTCTTCAAATGTGAGCGTACTAGGAGCTCTAAAATCGATCTTCAAGATCTGTGTAACTTTAAAGTATTAACTTTACTAATATGCCGTATAGTAATCGTGTACAGTGTATAATTCTTACCAAAATTCGCTACTGTAACACACTTGGTGCGTCCCGAAATTTTTATTTAACGGAAGAGGCTTGAACAGTACTCGACAGCACACAAGTACCTGAATACAATTATATAAATTGTGTTGGTCTGAATTAAAAACCAACTGGAATATTGTCCAGTATACACAAATAATGACCTAATATGGTAAGCCATGAAACGCTTACCTTTTCTCCTACAGGCAATTTTTTTTCCGAAAATATATATTCTGGTATCCATTCCACAAAACCGATCCGTAAATAATATCGTTCAAATATTGAATTGGCGATGTTTTTTGTTAATATAAAAAAATATCGCATTGATATTTTTTTACAATCAAGGTAAGTTACAAAATGTCAAAACTAATACCACAATTAAATTCTTATATTTGTAAGCACATGAATAAATTTACGTTTGTTCCTTTTCAATAATTTTTTTACATTATTACTGTCTCTGTTGACATTAGTTGCGTGAACCAGGCGCCAACAGTTGATAAGTACAATTTGGAGAACCCAATTGATTCAATACAGTTTTCAGACCTCACGATCGCTTCGCTAACAAAGTTGGCGTCATCAGAGGGATGAATAGTTTATGACCACACTTTCCAATCTTTACTCATCACCAACAGTTGAGTTTAATCGCTTATTTGTTGACTACTGATGCAATTCTGCATTGGAAATCTGATAAACGCACTGTTGACTTCAAGCAGTATTTTTACACTCAGATGTTACTGTAAAATTGCGTGCTATAGTCAGTAGTCATAACCCCAAATCAAGACAAGATTTTAAAAAAGATTTAAATCTAAAAATGAATAATGAAAACAATTATGGCTGATGATTGTTTTCATTGACACAAATATGACAGAACTGGCGATTTAAATTTAGCTAAAGCAGTGGATATAGTGCCGCCTGAAAAAACCAAATCAAAGAGACATGAAAATTGTAAGGAAGATGTAATATCAAATTACACGGTAGAAGATTTTCATAACCATTTTAAAACGCTTTAAACAACATTCTATAACTAAATGAAGATTGGAACCTGTGATAAGCACTGAAAAGTGCACTTAGAGGATCCAAATCACAACAACACATTTTTAAAAACTTAATGATCGCTAACCAAGTTAGCGTCATCAGAGAATGAAAAATTCCAAACAAATTTTCGCTGATTATTTATCAGAAATTCGCTTAATCGAATTCCGTTATCTCCATTCCTTCATTCCGACGCTCTTTGTCGGCATCTCTTGTAAAGTGGTCAATCAATAAACTGCACATTGGCGACCGTGCGGAACTCATACAAGTTTTATTATTACTATATATATATATATATATATATATATATATATATATATATATATATATATATATATATATATATATATATATATATTATATATATATATATATATATTCGAAGGCGTTAAGCTGTCCTGGTTGATTAACATTTTTGTTACATTCTAGGTTATCTCTAACTACGTGGCGATTATTATTCCAAATAGGTCGGGCCACGCATGAGCTTCTATTGTAGGAACCGTATCTTCTTAATTGTGCTAAATGATCTTTTTAAATCTAATTTCACTAGATATTTTAGTTTGCTTGACGAATCTGTGATCACACCCTCTAATAAAGACGCTAACTTGATTAGTAAAACATTATATAACTTAAGAATCACACAGAATACCTGCGAAAATAAACACATTCAGAACAGTGCCTACTTAACTACGCATGCTCAGCGTTATGTTGAGTTAGTCAGTACTGGTAAAGGCATACGTTAACCCAACTATTCAACTGTTGGCGCCCGGTAAGCGCATTCATTGTTTTATACCTGCTGTTTTTCAGCAACTCGATTATACACCATTAACTCTACATAACTGCCAGATTTGAATAATATAATATGCATTACCAAAGAGGCGATCACTATAATTACAATATTGGTTTGTAAACTGAAAATCTAATCTTTATTTTCAAGTAGTGTATCTGATTTGATAAAATCCAAACTGTAATGTATTATTTTTAACATTTCACTACCACAGGCTAGTCTAGTTACTATAATATCTGGGTCAGAAGTTGCTTGATGCGAAAAATATTTATTGTTGACATTTTTGGACAAGTGGTTATTTCTATTGTATTTTTTTCTTTTCTGTCTCATTAGTTCCCAATACACTATTTTTATTGTGACGTTTTCATAACCAGTGCGCTAATAAATGGTTTGAAAAAATCTCAGATAGGAAACAAAAAAACTTTGTTTGGGAAACGATTATCAAACATAAAATACGTTTATGGCGAATTTGGTTAAATATCACTTATCAAAAATGAACTTTTATTATGTATTTATTTTATGGCTTGTATTTAATGATTTGTTAAAAACGTGCAATTATTTTACGACATTTGAAGCTGTAAATAAAAATTATACTTAATGAATAAAGTTAACTTTCAGTTTCATTACTTAGTCTTGAAAAAAACCTAAAAAGATAATTAATAACACAAAGTTATTATTGGCCATAACTGAAGGTTCAAAGATTAATGATATAATAATAATGTATAATGTAGTAACACTACAATAGACAAACCTTGCACCCAGAGAAGTTATGTTTGTTGGGGGGAGCTCAAATACATACACAGGCTTAGTTAAAAGTTTCAAAATAGTCGGTTGTTTTTTTGAGTACTTTTTTCTTCCAAACCTTGCAACATGGAGGTGTTTAAAAAAGAAGTGCTATCGCTCGTAGTTAGACTCCTCACGTAAAAATAATACTTTTTTCATATGAACACGTTTTGTAGCTACAGGGTGGCAAAGATTTTTTTCGTGGTTTATTCCAAATTTCTCCAAAACGACTGTAGCAATCCGAATGAAATTTGGAGGGTGGACGGTATTTAAAGTACTACATATTTTACTACTAAAAAGTGTAGACAGCTTCACCAGGGCCGTGTGTACGTGTTATCACTGTAATAATATTCTAAAAAAACAGCGCGCGACTGATTTTTTTTTCTTTTGTTAGCACACTTATGTAGGTCGTTTACTGCCTGTTAAAAGTTACCTCTTGATATTTTGTTGATTTTGATCTCTCTTATGAGATAAATGTAATTATGTTGTGTTATGTAGTGTAGTGAATATGTATTGGGCTGCATAAAAAATCAGGTTGTTTTTGCCATTTACTTGTCAAACTGATGGATGCTGTTTATTGCTTTAAAATGCTCTTTTCCAATTTTACCTTAGCTGAAGTAACTATGTTATTAGTTTGTGGTGAAGCGTGGCAAAATGGAAACGAAGCAGCGAGAATTTATCATGACCGGTTTTCCGGACGAATAGCACCCAGCAAAAACATTTTTGAACATATCTCCAGACCTTTTAAGGAAACCGGTGCCTTAAAACCTTAAAAATCTAATTCTGGACGCAAAAGTCAGTTCTCAATGTAGTGGAAAGTAGCCCCACTACAAGTACCATAATGGTTTCTAACTAGTTAAGAATTATTTTCCCATCGTCTGTACACAAAATGTGGCAAGAGTAACAATTAAAACCACACCACTTTACACAGAACTTTTACCAAGAGATTATAGCCCTAGCCAAGAGTCTTGTCAGTGGTTTTTACATAAATTGGGAAACGAGCAACATTTCTCTCGTGTTATTTTTACAGATGGGGCATCATTTATAAGGAGGGGAATTATAAATTTGCATAAATTGCATAACTGGTCGAAAAACAATCCCTATCTACTAAGGGTAGCAAACTCACAGTTTGCTGTATATATTTGGGCTGGTAAAACGAGAAGCAATTCTCTCGTCGTCATTTACAATAAGGGGAATTATAAATTTTCATAAATTACACAACTGGTCTGGGGAAAATCCCTATTTACTACGGGTAGCAAACTCACAGTTTTCTGTATATATTTGGGCTGGTATTACTGGAAATGAAATTATTGGTCAAATTATTCTACCACATAAACTGAATCATGTGTCATATTTAAATATTCTGATGAATGATCTACCCCATCTATTACATGTGGTGCATCGGCAATTTGCGGTTGATGTTAGGGGGTACCTCTCGGAAACATGCGGTGATCGATGGATTGGCTGTGGTGGTCCAGTAGCACGGCGACCAAGATCCCCAGATTTGAGTTTTTTGGGTTTTAGGGAATTTTCTTTAGAAAATTAACTAATGAGGAGATCGCGACGATATATATATATATATATATATATATATATATATATATATATATATATATATATATATATATATATATATATATATATATATTACACCTCAAACAAACAAAAAATCACAAGACGCCTTTTTTGTAGCCAATAGACTACTTAGTTAAAAAATATACAGGCTGGTCACAAAAAGAACAATTTATAATTTATTTGATCTAAAAATGATATCACAACCCCTATTACTACGCCACTGGGCGTTTTATTTTTTTGAAAAAAACTATGAAATTGAGTCTTCTAGTGACTTTTATTACACCTGCAGATTTCAAGTTCTTATTCGGAACCATTTCAGAATTATCATAAAATTTCTAATTTTTCTTAAGGATTTTCCAGGGCCGTATCTCTGTAAATAGGCCGAACTGATCAAAAGTGCATTAAGAAAAGTTTCATATTTTTTCATGCTTACTGCCGTGATGCACTTTGCGACATACAATTACCGACCAGCCTATATATATATATATATATATATATATATATATATATATATATATATATATATATATATATATATATATATATATATATATATATATATATATATACATATATATATATATATATATATATATATATATATATATATATATATATATATATATATATACTCTAAGGCCTCAATCTGCCTACTCCCCAAATCTCGCTGGAGATCGTCTGTGAGGTCTCAGTGTGTTCAACCCTAGGCCTCAGAGAGATGTTGAACACACTGAGACCTCACAGACGATCTCAACCTTAGGACTCAGAGAGATGTTGAACACACTGAGACTTCACAGACGATCTCCGCCGAGATTTGGGGAATAGGCAGATTGAAGCCCCGTAATCGAGCTACAACAACCCAACCCACCTTTGTCCACTGCTCTAAGGAGTATGCAGATTGAGGCCTTAGAGTGTCCTTACATATTTCCTTTACCTACCTTGGTCCACCACTCTAAGGAGTAGGCAGATTGAGGCCTTAGAGTGTCCTTACATATTTCCTTTACCCACCTTTGTCCACCACTCTAAGGAGTAGGCAGATTGAGGCCTTAGAGTGTCCTTACATATTTCCTTTACCCACCTTTGTCCATCACTCTAAGGAGTAGGCAGATTGAGGCCTTAGAGTGTCCTTACATATTTCCTTTACCTCTTGAAAATGGCTCCAAAACAGGAGCTGAAACGTCGAGTTTCCATAAATTCTGGACGCGGTTTAACCCGAGAACCAAATATGTCTCACATTAAAGACCGCGGAAATCTTTCTGAACACACACACACACACACACACAATATATATATATATATATATATATATATATATATATATATATATATATATATATATATATATATATATATATATATATATATATATATATATATATATATATATATATATATATATATATATATATATATATATATTTGTGTGTGTGTGTGTCTGTATCACTCAAAAATAATTAACCGATTTCCATTAAACTCGGCAAGTGTCTTTCTTTTATTAATGGCTTGGATTATTTCGTTATCCAGGAAAATCGGACAGGGTTTTCCGCGAAAAGTTTGAGTCTTTTTTCGAAAAAAATTGTTTTCTCCGAAAATTACAAAGCTGTTTCAATGAAATTTACTAGATATGTTGCCGTGAGAGAAACCTTACAACGTACAAAAATTTAACTTTCTAAGTTTAAAGAAAATTTAGTTATTCAAATTGTAATTTTTTTTGCTCCGAATATTGCAAAGTTATTTTAATGGAATTTGGTGAATATCTTGCCTTAGGAAAGACCTTACTACATACCAAAATTAAACTTTCTAAGTTTATAAAAAATTGAGTTATTGGAGTTTGAAGCATTTAATAAAAATCACTACCATAACGCACTTGGATGTATGGATAGAGCAACCGTAAATAAGTGTTGGAAAGGGTCTGGGTGCAGCAAGTATGTTATGGTAGAAATTTTTCGTAAAAATATTTCAAATCCGATAGCTCAATAAATTTCCCATTAAGCTAGAATCTTCAATCTTGAACCATAGTAACACCTATGTAAACGCACCGTGGATACTAAATTAAAGAAAAATAACATAATGAGCTTCGCAGATAACTACAAATTTGTTTTAAAAAACCTTTTTTGTTGTTTATTGTTTGCAAAAACTGGATTGGCTGACTAAAACAAAACCATCCAAGCAATTAGTGAGGAAAAATAATTTGGTGAATATCTTGCCTTAGGAAAGACGTTACTACACACCAAAATTAAACTTTCTAAGTTTATAAAAAATTGAGTTATTGGAGTTTGAAGCATTTAATAAAAATCACTACCATAAGGCACCTGGATGTATGGATAGAGCAACCGTAAATAAGTGTTGGAAAGGGTCTGGGTGCAGCAAGTATGTTATGGTAGAAATTTTTCGTAAAAATATTTCAAATCCGATAGCTCAATAAATTTCCCATTAAGCTAGAATCTTCAATCTTGAACCATAGTAACACCTATGTAAACGCACCGTGGATACTAAATTAAAGAAAAATAACATAATGAGCTTCGCAGATAACTACAAATTTGTTTTAAAAAACCTTTTTTGTTGTTTATTGTTTGCAAAAACTGGATTGGCTGACTAAAACAAAACCATCCAAGCAATTAGTGAGGAAAAATACCTGCCTCATATATAATATAAACTTTTGTAACTTTAATTAAATTTGTAACACAATTTTTTAAAGACACTTCCAGTACTTACATATTATATCTAAGACCAAATTTTTTTTTTTTTAGCTCCATATAAAATACATTTTTTTTTCAAATAATCGCTAACTGGGGCTCTAACACCGATTTCCAAGGTCCATTTAAATTTAAAGAATTAGTTTTAATAATATATCTTACCAATAGTGTGCAATTCTTATGAAAATTCACTACTGTAACGCACTTGCTTGGCTAACGACCATTTTTAAGCCATTTATAAAAGGAAACAATTTCAATTTTGATGGCATTTATGGGTATAGGGAATGTTTAACTAACTCACCATAAAATTCCATTTTCTTTAGAATTGTGTCAAAAAGCAAATAGTAGGTACTATTTGAAAAAATTTAGTATTTGACAATTTGTTAATGAGAGATTTGAAAACCGCCTGCGCCCCGATGGTACAAAATGGGACCATCGATGGGACTTCAGGAGTTACCCTGCACTTTCAGCTACCTTCTCCACAAATTTTCTCTCCTGATCTTTAACCGTTTGCAAGATACAAACTGTTTCCAAAACTGAAGTGGAAGTGACTGCAAATGAACGGTTCGAATAAGTCGGGGGAAATATTTTCATTAAATGGAGAAGTTTTACCTGTCCAAGACTATGCGTTACCCTGTTTCAAAAGTCCAGAAACGATCTCTACAGGAGGGTTATTGAGGATGGCATCGGCAATGTTGCCAAAGTTACGGTTTTAGTGAATTTTCTTTTAAAAATTCACTGAGGAGATCCAGACTATTGAATTTTGAAAAAATTTATCTAAATGGACTAGGACTAGGGCCCCTAAAACACATATCCGCAGTCAGTTTCTACTTTTATATGTTATATATATATATATATATATATATATATATATATATATATATATATATATATATATATATATATATATATATATATATATATATATATATATAAACATGTATCACACCGATAACTACAAAAATAATGGGCCGATGTTGATCAAATGTGGTGAGCATCTTTCTTTTGCTAGCGGCTTGGATAAGTTCGTTATCCAGGAAAATCGGCATATGCCTTCCCGGAAAATTTTGTGTCTTCTTTCGGAAAAAATTACATCTCCGGAGATAACAAAGTAAGGGCAACCAAATTTGGTGCGCGTATTTGTATTATAAATAGCGATCCACGTACCAACATTTAGCTCTGTAAGTTGAAAGATAAAAAAGCTATAGGCATTTAAAAAAAGGGGGTATCCTCAAAACGTCAAAGCCGCGTTTTGAAACGCCAAAATCGCGATATTTAGGCAAAGAACCTGAAACAAATACGGATTATGTGAAGAAAATGTCGTAAAAAAGTGTTCTGCAAACCCTATAAGTTTCAGTTTCAATATATATATATATATATATATATATATATATATATATATATATATATATATATATATATATATATATATATATATATATATATATATATATATATATATATATATATATCACACCGATAACTCAAAAAATAATACGCTGATTTTGATAAAATTTGGCATGTACCTTTCTTTTGTAAATGGCTTGGATAAGTTCGTTAGTCAGGAAAATCGGACGAGGTTTTCCGGGAAAATTTTGAGTTTTCATTCGAAAAAATTCCTTATCTCAAAAAGCAATAAGCTGATTTTAATAACATTTGGCATGTACCTTTCTTTTGTAAATGGCTTTGACAAGTTTGTTAATCAGGAAAATCGGAAGAGGTTTTCCGGGAAAACTTTTAGTTTTCATTCGAAAAAAATTTTTATCTCAAAGAATATAAGGCCGATTTTGATAAAATTTGGCATGTATCCTCCTTTTTTTATTTGTTTGCATATATACAAGGTGACGCATTTCTACGGTAAAGCTCAATATAATTGTTACTATACAAGATACGAGAAGAAATTGTATACGTTAATTATAGGGTGTCCTATGCTGCATCTTACAAAAATATTTCGACCAGGGTGGTTCATAAGTCGTTCGTGATCCCTACAATTGTTTTTTTCGAATACCCTTATATTAATGCATTTTTGCATTTTTTTATCGAAATATGATGCATGTTTGTAAGAAAAAAACATGGGTCGAGGAGTCGAGGGCCTCCAGGGGGTAAGCTTAGGAAGGTGAAACAGCAATATGAGCTTTCGATGGAGCTTTCCCCAAGGCCGCCATGCGTGGTGAAGAGCCGCATCCTGCACGAGGTGACCCTGCGTATAACTGAACATGACGGATCTAGACGTGGAGGTCGAGAAAACTCCTCCAATCCACGGTGTCACGTGACCCGTGCCTAGGTATGGATGGCACTAGGGTGATGGTATCGTGAACGGAACCTCTGGAGTACCATGCAACCCTCCAGAGTACCCCTCATTGCACCACACAGGGGTTCTAATGGTGTTGACAGTTTTCCCCATTATCGTGGAAACAACATAAAGAAGATTAACAAAAACAAAACAAATGAGGTTCCAAGAGGAGCGGCTCCCGCTACAAGCTCGTGCTTCGAGTCTATTCCGGAAACAGAGACGAGCCGGGGAGCGGCAGCGTCCGCGGACTCGGAGGTCTCACGACCGATGTAGATACTGGGGATCAGGGGGTAGCTTGGACCACGCACCTGTCCCTGGCACCCAAGCTAGAGGCTGGGTCCCACAGGAGGGCGGCGATGTCCGCGGACTCTGAGGGCCCCTCTACCAGTGAGGACCTTACTGCAGAAGTCGAGGAACTATCCCTGCAGTCCAAGCGTCTTTCCGGTGCGCAAAGAAGCTTTGGATGGCGCAGAAAATGCCGACCAGGCGTGGACGGTCGAGAAACCTGTAAAGGTGCAAGAGGGAAGTGCGAGACAGAAGAGGTACTTCAGACAGACTTCCAAAAGGCCAGGGCCGGAACACCGCTGCATACAGGCTCGTATAGGGAGGCTGTGGAGGGCCTCAGGATGGCGGTGATTGACAGACGTCATCCTGAGGTCACGCTAGACCAGAGGAAGGATGACTTGATCCAGGCTGCGGTGGACTCTCTTCAGGAAGGGGAGAGCCCGCCTCAGTTCCACCGGGCGCGCCTAGCGGGGGACATCCTATGGATAACCTGTTCCGGCCCGCAGTCGCGAGCCTGGCTGTGGAAAACGATCGGGGGCCTCGATCAGATTTAGAAGGTAGCGGACTCGACAGCTGTCAAGCCCAAGGACTTCCCAAAGAGACCCAAGGTGGATATGGATCCCTGACACCGTCGCGCAAGAGACGGTGGCCAGAAGACTGAAGATCCAGAACCCTGAACTGGGGACACAACACTGGTCGGTTACAAGCAGGAAGGCAGAGAACGGACAGACTCTCGCCTTCTTGATCGACCAGGCGTCTTACAGAGTCCCTAAAAGAACGACCTTCAAGGTATTCTGGGGCCTGGGAAGGGTTAGCTTCCGCTCACTGGGTAAGCAACCGGGGGTTGATGGGACTTAGGTTCCTTCAGGTCAACCTCCAACACAGTAGGGCAGTCACGGCCGGACTACTTATGGCTCTGAGGAACACAGATATGGCCCTCATTCAGAAACCGTACTCCTATAAAGCAGAGACAAGGGACTCGGCGGAGCTGCTGGAAAGCTCATCTACAGCAGATCCAGCGAGAACCCGAGGGCCTGCATTTTTGTCAGGGAAAGGAAAGAGTTTGTGACTTTAATGAATTTCTGTTCCAGGGACCTGGTAACGATAAAAATCCGATATGGAGGAGGAATGGGCCGAGGGACATTACTGTCGGATCGGCCGATCTGCCAGGGGACAGCACGAACCCTCCTCCACCGAAGGAATTGGAGCAGCTGATGGTGGGTAGCAAAACAGGTGGATGGCAGACCATCATCAACATTATGCGAACTCGCACCATGAGTTGTGGGCAAGCACGGACACAAATTCCAGAGATGAGTCACTTTTACAATTCTTTATGAAATATAATTTAGACATATTGAATAGAGGTAATAAACCGACCTTCGTCACAACACGGCGTGAGTAAGTTTTAGATCTAACAGTTTCCACCCAGTTTCTGGGTGACCTTCTTAAGAACTGGGCTGTGTGCGAGGAAGTAAGTAGCTCAGACCACAGATACATTCGGTTTGAAATCGCCAATGTCGAAAGACAAATGGTATGGTACCGGGACCCTCGCAAGGCGGACTGGGAAGCCTACAGGGCAGACCTAGCAGTGGAACTGCAGGGGGTTAACAGTACCATAGACAAGTCAATAGACCTAGAGAATGCGGCAGCCCAAGTGCGAGACGCAATCACCTCGGCCTATAACGCCAACTGTCCCCTGAAAATGGGGGCGTCCACCAGGAATGTCCCGTGGTCGAACGAGGACCTCAGGCAAAGGAGGGCGCAGGTGCGTAAGATGTTCAACGCGGCCAAAATGTCGGGAGCATGGGATGAATATAGACAGTCCTAACAAGCTATAATAAAAGGCTGGGGGACGCGAGAAAGGAGTCATGGAGGAGGCACTTCGAGGAAGTGGAGAGCACATCCTAGAGACTACACAAGATCCTGTCCAAGGGCACTCATGCCAACATAGGCCTCGTTAAAATATCTACTCTAGAGTAGAATGAACTGTCGCTAAAGAGGTGGTTACTTGGAGCAAAATCAGATGAGCCATTAACAGCTTCAAGCCATTCAAATCCCCGGCATTCGATGGAATAATGCCCGTCATGCTCCAACAGGGTATAGACATACTGGCGCCGGCGCTTACCCTCATTATGAGGGTCAGCCTTGCTCTGGGGTATATTCCGAGGGCATGAAGACTGGCCAGGGTTGTATTCATTCCTAAACCTGGGCGTCCAACAGACCACGCAAAGATCCTGAGTTCAATAAGTATCCTGTCCTTGCTAAAAACAATAGAAAAACTACTCGACCGGCAGATTAGCGGCGGTGTACTTGAAGCATATTCTCTACACTGCGGACAATACGCATACAGAGCAGGAGTCTCCACAGAAACAACACTGTACCAACTGGTGCTGAAACTAGAATACGCTGGAGAACAAGGAGGTGGCGCTAGGGGCCTTCTTAGACATAGACGGGGCCTTCAGCAACACCTCACTCGGATCCGTACTGGAAGCTGTCAGGGAGCGGGGAATAGAGAAGACCTGCTGCAGGTTGATCGGTTCCATGCTCAGGGACGATGCGGTGTTCACCTAACTCGCGGGAGGGACTCTGCCGGCAGGGGTCGCGGCGGGGTGTCCACAGGGGAGCGTTCTGTCTCCCCTGCTCTGGTACCTAGTCGTGGACAGCCTGCTATGGATGCTCTCCGGAGGGGGTACGAGGTACAGGGCTATGCGGACGACATTGTCATCATAGTCCGAGGAAAGGTTACACAGTCAGTATGGGAGCGCATGCAGACAGCACTGAAAGTGGTGGAAAGATGTACGGTTGGCCAAGGGCTCGGGGTGAGCCTTGAGGAAGCAATCGTCATACCATTTACGAGGAGGAAGCGGGTGGGCCACATAACTCTCATTCTATATGGTAGAGACATCACAATGGCTAGGGAGGTAAAACATCTTGGGGTCGTATTGGACTCCAAGCTAACCTGGAGTGGTCACGTTGAAAAAATACTGCGCGAAGCAGTTATGACCCTAGCCGTCACTAGGCGGCTAAATGGAAAAACGTTGGAACTAATACCTAGTATGGCTCACTGGCTGTACACAAGGGTGGTCAGATCATAGTTAACATACGTGGCACTAAGGTGATACAACCAGTGCCAAACAAAAACTAGGCAAGATCCAAAGGATGGCTTACCAAGGCATCACCCATGCTTGAAATGAGGTCAGACTTCGCGAGCCCGTGAATCTTCAGTTTACAGTAGTAATCCCCGACCGCGAGGCATGGCGGTAGGAGACGCTGGGCCTACCACGGGACGCGCTCGTCTGGTTCACGGATGGATCCCACGAGGATCGTGGATCGGGGCAGGCGTTTATTCGGAAGGACCGAAGGTAAATCACAGTATTCCCCCCGGAGCCCATGCAACGGTCTTTTAGGCCGAAATTTAAGCCATCTTGCACTGCGTGCGAGAGAACAAGAGGAGGAACTACACCAACAAGCGGATCCTCATAGCCACAGACAGCCAGGCAACCCTTAAGGCCCTAAGTAGCCCACGGGTAAAGTCCAGGCTGGTAAGTGAATGCCGAGACGAGACGAGCGGCCTGGCTGGGCAGAATGAGGTCACCCTCATCTGGGTGCCGGGTCACTCGGGGGGTCAAAGGCAAATAAAGAAGCTGACAGTCTCGCGAAGAGAGGCTCAGCAAAACCATTTATGGGACCAGAACCGGTCCTGGTCGTATCGAAAGGCATGGCCAGGGGAACTATCAAGTCATGTGTCAGGGAACAGCATAAGGCATACTGGGAACATTTTTTCTACAAAAATTCACTAACAAAACTACAACCACTCAACACAGCATGTAGTATTTGCGTTTCTGTTGATGGCTGGCCGTGCACCGTTTAGAATACTCCGTCTGACACCCTTAATTCAAAGAGGTATATATAACATCTACACAATATTTATTTGGGAGACGACGACAAGGCCTCCATATATTTGTAAGATCAAACGAACCTACTTTAGTGATGTTCGATCTTGATTATATGCAGATCTCGTTGAAGTAGATAAAGTCCCGACGCCTCCCAGAAATTTCTTACTATTTCATTCCCATCTAATTAACACGAACTTTAAACTTTAAGCCACCCTGAATATTATTTGGCGGCCTACCTACATAGCAGAAACCGTCTTTGTTCTACTTTAAACATGTGTGGATTTGTACGACAGAGAACAGGGAACTACAGAATATTTATTTACGAGCCTTCATATAACTAATGTTTGGAGTAGCCTAACCAGTTTATCTTATAGTTAAATTTACCTGTTATGCAAATACATATAGACAATAATATTATAAAGATTTATATAACTTTAGATCACTGTGACATAAGATTTTAATTACCTATAAATGCGTTATGGTAGTGAATTTTCATAGCAATGATCTACCTTTTTTTTTTACGAAAATTATGTATGCACCAAGAAAAATTAAAATTTGCCTGTATTATTTAATAGATTTTGTTCAGCACACTCACTGCCATTATCTGATCATCAGTCGCACCTAACATTTTTTTCTTTAAATGCCTATAACTTTTTTTTTACTTAGCGATCTAGACTTTGGTATATAGTAGGTATACTTCTTATAATGTAAACCTACGTACTAAATTTGGTTGCCATAGTTTTGTTATTTTCGGAAAGAAATTTTCCGAAAGAAAAGCCAACATTTTCCCGGAAAAACTGGTCTGATTTTTCGGGCTAACAAACCTATCCAAACCACTTACAAAAAGAAGGTACCTACCAAACTTTATCAAAATCGGCCCATTAGATTTTGAGTTTAGCTGTGATATATATATATATATATATATATATATATATATATATATATATATATATATATATATATATATATATATATATATATATAGCCGATTTAAGATGGAAACACCCTTGTAACTTTTGTATTTATAACCCGATTTTCTTAGCGAATATCACCAACGTCGGTGGGCAAGGGATGGCAGCCTTTGGGTGAGGGTAGGTTCACCGATGAGACGTATAGCTCTCTTCTGGACGGAGTCCAGGATAGCGAGTGTAGAAGCGGAGGCGACACCCCAGATGTGGGAGCAGTATTCGAGGTTTGGCCTTATCTGTGAAGTATATAAGGTATAGAGATTAGTGAAAAGTATTTGCGAGCCCGGAAGAGGAAACCTAATTTCTTAGCAGCTGATTCTGCAATTGATGTTACGTGTTGGTGCCAATTGAGATTTCGATCCACAGAAATGCCAACAAGTGAAAAGGACTAGTTACTTTGAATAATTTCGTTATTCATTGTGACGGGTCTAGGGCTGGTGTATCTCTTATGAGATAGAAAGCAAGACTGAGATTTGGTGGGGTTGAATTGTACAAGATTTCTACTTCCCCAGTCTAATATTTTTCCATGAGTCTGCGATCCTCATCTAATTAGGCTAAAGGGACAGGCTTAGAATATTGTATATTTGAGTAGAGGGTGCTGTCGTCCGCGTAACTGTGAACTGGGTTGGATGTGCTAGAGAATAGGTCATTGATGTGGAAACGAAACAAAGTAGGGGCTAAAGCTGAACCTTGAGGAACTCCTGCATTAATTGGATACAGTTTAGAGAAATGGCCATCCACGACAACAGAAATGCTCCGGTTGGAGAGTAAATTTGCTGTCCAGGTACAGAGTTTTGGTGGTAGGCCATAGGCCGGAAGTTTATTAAGCAGCGCTGTGTGCCCAACCTGATCGAATGTTTTGGATATGTCTAGAGCGACAATCTGGGATTCACCGTGTAGTTCAATAGACATGTTCCAAGAATGGGTGGCAAAGGAGGTGGGCAATTGATCTGCGCTGACGGAATCCATACTGCCTGTCGTGGATTAGACTGTGTTTTTCAAGAAATTTTAGTAATTCGGTGTTTATATACTTCTACACCACTTTAGAGACTGAAAAAGAATTGGTGACTGCAAAGGCCTCCGCTGCTCTCCCTTGTAGATCGGTTTTTGAAGATCCTAGCCGTTCCTTATTATGGACATTGAAGTCACCACGAATAGTGACCTCGGACGAAGGATATTCAGAAATCAGATGGTGGGTTTTTTTTCAGAAAGGTAGTCGAAGAGCTGGAGTCGAAGTTGTTGTCAGAAGGTGACGGGTGAATGCAACAGATGAATTTAGTTGCAACCCTGAGAGAGGGTTTCATCCAAAGTATGTATTTTCTTCCAGCTTCTAAATTGGGGAGTCTGGTGCAGGGTAGATGGCTACTGACGTATGCGCACACACCTCTATGAAATCTAAAGGAAGTAAGGAGCTCATACCAAGGAAATTTAGGTGATTATTGGCTGTTTTGGCACTGATTTGGGTTTCGGTGAGGAAGAGGAGTTGGGGCCTATTAGCCTGGAGGAAATGGTGGACGGAGTTCAGGTTAGAATTTACGCCACATATATTCGAGAAGGATATGTTAAATCTTGATGCCGGCGCCCCCTGTACACCCCTCTCCCGGAGATCCGAATGAAGTAGTATTTTATCTACGAAATCTTTTGTCACAGCATTTATATATACACTTTTTTTCTACAACTTTTAAGATGCTGTTGTTGACTTTCATAGTTTGACATAATAGTTCATTTTTGATTAAATTTGGTAGGTAACAGTTCTGAAGAATAGCGAACCCAGTTGCGTACTTGTTTTTTCCTAAAAGCAACCCTAAACCTTTTTATAATTTTTGACAGCGCAGTAGTCTCCACGTCTGTATTTGGTATGATTAATAATTGTTCTTTTATTATGAAATTTGGTATATATCTATTTTGAGGGATGTTGAATGCAATGGCGTACTTACTTTCTTGCTAAAGATGGCACTAGCCCTGTTCTCCATTTATTGACATAGAAACACTATATTAGTAGGCCTTGGTCAGGTAACATAGAGAACAGTTTCAACAGCATTTACAGAGTTTTTCATCTTATGTCTTTTGATCTTTTGTTCATCAAAATCGGATTAGCAATGCAGAAGTTACAGGATTGTTTCCATCCTAAATGGGCCACGCTGTATATATAAAACACACATATAAAAATTAAAACTCACCCTGGATATGTGATCAAGGAAGCCTAATTTACGCTCTATTAAAAAAAATCGAAATTCAAAAGTCTAGATCTCCTCATTAGTGCATTTTTTCTACGAAAATTTACTAAGAACAACAAAATTTGTAGGCAAATAAAAATATGATAAAATTATTCCTAAATTTGCGTTGTAAAACTTTGCAAGTCTCGTAGTGAAGCCAATGACAGACTGATGGATATTATTATAAATATTACACTGTTAAATGCATTGTTAAGCTGTATCTATTTTCATATCATTTTATACCAGCTTTTATCTGCATTTTAAAAGTACCTACAGGTATCCCATTTTTACCTCAGTAACCAGTGGTGTTAGCTAAAAACATGTATGGTATTCACGGGATTCATTTTAAAATATTTAGGATGCTGTAGACGTAATTGAACATTTTATTCTGTTTTGCTGATACAGAATGGGTTCTTTAGCAACCGGACCAGCTATTCGGATTAAATTGATAAAATTAAATTGAAAGTTTGAAAATAATGTGTTTTCGAAAATAATGTTATACACATTACCTTTACAGAGGACTTACCATGTGCAGAAATTAATGCTTTTAGATAAATGGAAAATTAAATTATTGAAACATTAATGATGTTTATGAAAATTCGCTACCGTGACGTACTGGCTACGTCCGAAATTGTATTATTTTTGTATAATGAAAGGCGTTCTCTAAGCTTTAAATATTTTCAAGCTGTGGCTTAAAATCCCCTAAAACATATTCAAATATAGATTAACTAAAACAGACTGTACCTGATTTTGTTTTTTAACCTTTTAAATGGTCCTCCAAGTTCTCAATTTTAATTTGTCAATAAAATTATCTGCAACGCAAAAGTTTGTTGTGTTTTCTTGTCAAACGATTTTTGATAATAAATGTTTATTAAAAACATACAACGTAGAACCTGACATTGCTTTGATTAAAAATTATTCCATATTCTATTTAAATTTAAATAGAAGCGTCGTTACGTTTGGCATAACCACTTCTGTCTTATTGCGTTTACATGTCTACGAATGCCTAGAAATTTTTTCCATGCGAATTCGTATCCCATGTAGCCGCCTTATACACATAAATTACGTCACGTATTTTTATGCTCTCATAAATTCTTCATTCTTCCACTTTTGATGAATTTTCGTAGAAAAAATTCACTAATGGGGAGATCCCGACTTTTGAATTTTGAAAAAGGTTTTTCAAATGAGCGCACACTAGGGCCCCCCAGAACCCCATACCCGGGGTCAGTTTAAATTTTTATGGTTTATATATAGGTATATATATATATATATATATATATATATATATATATATATATATATATATATATATATATATATATATTTGTGTGTGTGTGTGTATCATACCGATAACGAAAATTTTGAATTTGCTTTCGAAAAACATGTTTATCTCAAAAAACAAAAAACCTATGGTAACCAAATCTGGTTGGTAGGTTTAGGATAAAAAATTAAACTATGTACCAAAATTTAGATTTCTACGTTACAAGAAAAAGAAAGCTATAAAAAAATATTTGATGCCAGATCATTTCTATGATCTGGCAAAATAGTTACATTATTTATCGTTAGATATAAGAAAGTAAGAAGAAAGTACTGATAGTAAGTATGTTATGGAAGCTATGTTGAAGATAGTGTGTGCCGTTTAAAAATTGTTAATAGAGGGTTAATAAAAGTGGAAAAAATAGATAAAAAATGTTTTAGAAGGATTTTCATTTAGGAGTCAATTAATTAGTCAGCTTAGAGTTAGTTCTAACATTTGTGAAAAAATGTGTCAATCATCTGTGATAAGCAAGTAACGTTAGCTTTAATATTCATTTTATATTTTATATATCTTTCGCGTTTTTATATGGATATGTGTATCATACATACATACATACATACATACATACATACATACATACATATATATATATATATATATATATATATATATATATATATATATATATATATATATATATATATATATATATATATATATATATATATATATATATATATATACACCCTATAAACAAGTAAAAACTTAAATTGACCCTTTGGTTATGGTTATACCGCATTTAATTAGTTATTTTAGTCATATCTCAAAAAGAGCTAATTTTTTATGCAAGTTCGCTAAAAATTATAATTCAAAAAATATCGATGGCTTACCAATGAATGTGATAAACAGTAACGGTACTGATGTAAAAAAAGTTCGGGACGCAGCAAGTGCATTATAGTAGTGAATTTTCATAAGAATTGTACACTATTAGTAATGTATATTATTCCCAAATGTACGCCATCCTGCACTGTGTGCGGGAGAACAAGAGGGGGTGCTACACCAACAAGCAGATCCTCATAGCCACAGAAAGCCAGGCAATCCTTAAGGCCCTAAGTAGCCCACGGGTAAATTCCTGGCGGTGAGTGAGTGCCGAGACGAGACGAGCGACCTGGCTGGGAAAAATTAGGTCACCTTCATCTGGGTGCCGGGTCACTCGGAGGTCAAAGGCAATGAAGAAGCTGATAGTCTGGTGAAGAGAGGGTCAGCAGAATCATTTATGGGACCAGAACCGACTCTGGGCGTGACAAAGAGCACTGCCAAGGGAGTCATAAAGTCCTGCGTCAAAAACCAACACAAGGTGTACTGGGCAGACTGTCCAAGGCTCAGACATTGGAAGTCAATAATTGACTAACCCAGTTTAAAGAGAGCTGTGGAGCTGCTAAATCTTAGCAGAGGACAGCTCTGAAACACCTGCATAAAATGGGGTGGTTCGAGGGGGACCTCGCATGCAGCCTCTGCGGCGAGGGGGAGGAATCAGCCCAGCACATCTTGTGCGAGTGTAAAGCTCTGGACCGCAAAAGACAACTGATCTACGGTCAGTCTAGACCGGAGACAGAGCATTATAAAACTTCACCCTACCAATCGCTGTGCAGACTAGTTCAAGGCACAATGATTTGGAATGGGTGGCGTAAAAAGACTAACGGCATGCACAATAAGCCAAAGGTTGCAATGCTACCAGTGCGGCAAAGCCGTCGACGAGCCCTGGGGGAGAAAAAAAGTATATTATAAAACTAATGTAACTTTCTATGTGAGACTGGCAAATAAGGCAACCTCAAATTCATTTTTGGAAAAATATTTTAAAACAAATGAGGTGAGGTAACAGTTTAAACAAATTGAAAATCTTGATTCGCGGCTTCGTCCCTGGGGTTCTCCTCCCCCTTCTACGTGCCTACAACCATCCTCAATGCATAAACAAGAACAACATAAACCAGAAAAATATCTTCGGAACAACCCCCAAGAAAGTTGCGGGACCTGCGGTGAATAAGGGTTCTGTCCGAAATAAACACGACTTTAAGGCAGTATAGCTGCAAAATGGGTAAAAGGTAGCCAATAGAGGTCCAACTAAGCTGGATGTTTCGAACTTTCCTTTCACTCCTAGTCCCGTAACTTTCTTAGGGACCGTTTGCAAGAAATTTGTCTTGTGGTATGTGCACCCAGAAATGGTTCTAAGCATGTTTCTCAATTTTTTTGCTAAAAGTCCCCCGTGTGCTAAAATGCAAGTGTACCGAAATTTTCATTTTTATTTACAAAAGTAATGTAGCTGTCAAATTATAGACGTGGCAGGTATTTTTCCTTATTAATCGCTTGGATGATGCGTTTGAGTCAACTAAATCGAACTAGTTTCTGTGAACAAAATAACAAAAAAGGTTTTTGAAAATAAATTTGTAGTTATTTTTCAAATCTAGTACCCACGCTGCCTTTATATGGGATTTGCTATGTATTAAAACTGAAGATTCTAGTTTAATGGGAAATTGAGATCACTATTTGAAACATGTTTACAAAAATTCGCTACCATAACGCACTTGCTGCACATACATTCTTTTCAACACGTATTTACTATTACTGCATCCATACTTTTTGAAAATAAAATGAATATAAACAATACAAAATTTACAAATTAAAATTTTAATAATTTACACTGAACAGCTGATTATATGTGTAATTTAAACTGCTTTATGATATTATGTAGTTTCATTTACTTTAAATGTTCCATAAAGAGTAAAAGCTAAGAGTAAAGAAAACCATAAGTACCTAGGTACCCTAGGTATTATACTTATATTAGTTTGCGGTAGGTATATTTCTTCTTGCAATAATTTTGTTTCATTTTGGTAATACAGTACCTACATGCATTATTTAAGAACCTGAATCTGATGTACACAACAACTTTTTTATTTGTTTGATTGGATGTAAGAATCATAATATACTACAGTCACAGTCGACGGCCGAAGGCATTTGTTAAAGTTATGTCAAAATTTAAAGTTGGGTTATTATTTACCTAGTATTTGTATTAACCCTAGAATAAAGGTAGTTGCTTTATATTCTGAGATTCTAAGGTATTAGCGGAGTCGATTTCGATGTTATGCGCAAAACGTACACGCTTCTCTCATAACTACTGTCAGTTAACAAATGACAAATAATGGTGTTGTCAGATTAAACTAGAGAGATAGACATGGCTTTAAATTCCGTAAAAATAGGAAGCTTCATATCCATACATAATAAAAGTCGTTCTAGATTGCTTTTAAAGAAATCGAATAATTTTCATTAATTTTTTTTTTATTTACGTTTTTCTGATATCTACAGATTCAGACGAGAGTTTTCGTAAATGGCAACCCCGCCGATGGTTTATTGTCACATATTTTCGTAGTATGTCCGTTTAAAACTTAATTTTGAGATTTTGTTTGCAATGACAGCGGAACCCTGCTTTATCTGTCTGACCTTGTCTAACATTATAGGTATCCATATCGTATATTATTTATTTTTTATTTAGTTATAACTCAAAATCTAGTGAACCAATTGAGTTCAAATTGGGTAAGTAGAACCACTTGTACAATGTGTACGTACGTACTTTTAGTTTAATATTTCTAGTAATTTAAAAGATATTGCGTTTTCAAACAGTTTTTGCATTTTTTTCTAAAAGTATTTGAGTGTCAAAACTGTCTAACAAACTCATCCAAGCTATTAACAAAGTGAAAAAGTGAAGGAAATTGCCAAATTTGGTTTCGATTGGTGTAGTATTTTTTTGAGTTATCGGTTATATATATATATATATATATATATATATATATATATATATATATATATATATATATATATATATATATATATATAAACTTTTTTACTGACATTTGATTTGGCTTCTAGGGGCCCTAATTCGCGTTCATTCGAAGAAAATTTCCAAAAGTCTCACCATCGATACCTCTCCATTAGTGAATTGTCTTAAGAATCCAAAATATAAACATATGCGAAGAAAAATTAAAATTAAATCCACCTAGCCATGAAACAAACGAACTGAACGAAAATTGTTTAATGTCAAGTTACTGTGACTTTCTAACAAGTAACTATCAAGGTTTGTGTAAATCAATTTTTACTCTGGCGATTTTTGCTAATAGGTAGAAGCGCTGAAACGCGCAATTTAAATCTGGAGCTTAGAAACGTGATAACGTTTTTGACAAAATAAAGCAATAGGCCAAAAATTATACACGAACGTATGCCTGCTCTATATGGTGAAAATAATTATTGTCCACCATATTTTTAAACAAAGTTCTGGTCAAACAGTTTAGATGGGGCAGAGAATCTATTCAAGATGTTGCTAGAAGTGTACGACCTGTGGACACAATGTCGGAAGACAATATCAAGAGATTGGAAAAAATTTGTCTACGATCGACAAATCAAAGTTTACATTATCGCCTATGAAACAAGAATTTGCGAAGCATCCGCTTTTATAATCTATTATCATAAATTGTCAGCACACCGATTTCCTATAATCCAGGCTCATAAACAAAAGTTGTGAAGCAAAGAGCTATATCTCGTGACCAGATCTTCGTCCCAAAATTGCAACGGGCGAAGAAGCCTGGGTGTTCAACTGGGGTCTCTCAATATATTATTGCACCACCCAAAAAGCAAAGACGTAAAAATCTGCAAAGAAGCTGATGACAGCTTTTTTTGATAAGGAGGGCATTATTTAGATTTAAGTATATAATTCAGAAGGTGTCTATATAGAAATAATAAAAAATTGCTATATCTGCCAAAAGAGACCTTCTAATATTGCACAAAAACTGCCGAGATCGTAAGGTTAATAAAGTTCAGGGTAAAATCAACAACTGTGGTCTTGTTAAGTTAAGGCACTCAATTACAAGCCCAAACCAGCTGCATCGGATTATTACCTCTTCCCTGAGCTGAAAAACACTTGCGGATTTTTTTACACAAAGAGGTAAAAAAAAGTAATTTCCGACTTTTTGAGGTGTCGTGTTATTAAGGAAGTGTTGGACTAAGTGTGTACCTGTTAAAGGTTCATATGTCGAAAAAAATATATTTTTTCTCTAAAACTTTACTTTCCTTGTTTGGTAGATTTTATATCTCTTCCCCCCTAAAACTGAAATGGACCTTGAACATGGGTTCTAGAGATATTAGTTCGGGTTTATTTAATAAAGTGTTTTGAAGCTTATAGTCGTGATTTCGACAAAAGCAATTCAGGGAAATTCGCCAAAATATGGAGCTTTTCTGTTGACACACAATCATTACTTGTATCTAGTGAATTTTCTTTATATAAGTTGGCTAAAAATTATATGGTAAAAAATATCGATGACGTAAGGAGAAATGTGGTAAAAAGTTACATAGTGGTATCGATGGAAAAAATGCGACATTATATGATACATTCAAATCTTTTTTCTTTTATTGTGAAACAAACTTTCAGGCTGTATTAAACCTATTAAGTTATTTGTATTTTTAATACTAAATAAAAGCCGGGAGGCAACAAGTCAATTATAGTAGCGCATTTTCATATGTTTTGCAATACCTACATAGCACAACTTATCTTGTCACCTAACCACATCATTGGACCTGTTAAATTCATCATTTATGTTACATTAAATTTAGTCTGTCGGTGGTGGATAACCTTCCAATGTCATCCCTTTCTCTGCATACACACACCACGTTTAACAATTTTTCTATCAATTTAATATGTCAATAAAATGTTCTGATATTATGTTGATTATAAATAACGATAACGACATTCATCTTTGTTTACTCTATTTAGCTTTAGAGTATACAGTAATGTCCATTTCGAACAACAGGGAACATATTTCGTGGCAATTCTCAAATTATGTTCATTTAATTCCAGAAAAATTTGGCATAAAATTATTCGACTAAAATAAATTTTGGCACATTGTATCTGTAGTTTGATGGCAACATATGAATTGAATTTCGTAAAAATATATTGTGGGGTTTCACACATAACATTTTCGAGAAAAAAATTTGCAATTTTCGATATAAAAACTTGACTCTCAGAGCTGGCCAACAAACTAAGCCTCCGGAAAGGATTTTCCAGTGTAATGAAAAAACCGGAACCATGTTGTACGCGTATATATATATATATATATATATATATATATATATATATATATATATATATATATATATATATATATATATATATATATATATATACAGAAGGTGTTTCATGTCTGCCAAAATTTCTAGGACGTATAGTACACCAGAAAATAAGTGTAGTTTATTCTATAAAGCTATTTTCGAAAATGCACCACTAAGGAGGTACAGCCCCTAGAAAAAGACTCTAAAAATGGTTTTTTGGCATTTTCTTCTTCAAAACTATTACAGGTAACTTGATAACATTTGACACAGACGCGTAGTTTTTTATGAGAAATATTACTAATTTGTTAGAATCTTCATATTTTATTCAGAGGCGTAACTTACAAGTGGGCTGGAATGTTTCAATTTCCATATCTTTTTGTGCGTGGTTTTATCTAATACATTTATCAAAAATCTCAAAGCTTCGGTTATTTGACATAAAAGAGTTATTATAAATGTTTTAAAGTTGACTGTTTTCGAGTAATTTGCAGTTGAGTGTTGGCCTATTTTCAAGCTTTTGAAATTACTTGTCCAAAATGCCTTCGAAAATCTTTTAAATAGGCCATGATATGAGTTAAGCAAATGAGCAGGATGTCATCTTGACATTGTTTGACGTATTTTTAGAAATAATTTTTGAAAAATAAAACTGCATAAGAAGAAAACAGAACAGAAATAATGTTACATTTACAATCCGTCACAGAATGTCAAGCTGACATCCTGCTTATTACTTAATTCATATCATGGCCTATTTAAAAGATTTTTGAAGGCATTTTCGACAAATGATTTCAAAAGCTTGAAAAACACCTCAACATTCAACTGCAAATTACTCGAGAACGGTCAACTTTAAAACATTTTAACAGGAATACCTTTTTTATGTAAAATAAATGAAAGTTTGACATTTTCGATAAATGAAAAATAAAACCACAAAAAAAAGATAAAAGAACCATTCCAGTCCCCTTTATATATATATATATATATATATATATATATATATATATATATATATATATATATATATATATATATATATATATATATATATATATATAGAGAGAGAGAGAGAGAGAGAAAGATATAAAAGTCTGAAACTGACCTCGAATATGGACTCTAAGAGGCTCTTATTCACGCTTATACGAAACATTTTTTGTAAAATTAGAAAGTCGTTACTTAGACCTCTCCATAAGCCAAATTTTCTTTATGAAAATTCTCTGAAAAATTATCTGCATTAAAGTAGGTAGATTATTTATAACTAGTAATTTTGTTTTTAAGGAATTATCATATTTATCATATTTAGGGCCAGTCATTATTATTTTAGTAGGTAGGTACCTTTAAAATGAGTTGTTGCCTATGAATTAAATATAATTATATTTGGAAGTTAAATAATTTTGTATTTAATATTATAAATATAGATGGGTAATACCTAGATGTGTAACAACATTTTCAGTTCTCTTAATTCAAAGAAATGTAGTTTTCCTTTACTACAATCCAATGCAACGGATTTTATTACTGACGTGTATATTTACCTACATATATGATATGAAATCAACATATAAATAAAATTGACCATTCCTTAGTAGGTATAGCTATTTTACCGTTAAAACAATATCTATGTAAACCTACACGAGTATTCATATATTACTAACGAACCTTGATATAATTTGTCACAGTAAGTACGTGGGTAATGATAGTAAAATTTGATTGAATATACCCACATAACTTTATATTATGGAAAAAAATTACTTAAGTTAACAATATTTAAAACAGGGGCACAAACCTTTTTATTCTTTCTCATCTTTTCCACAAGCTCTGCCACAAATTTTGGATCATCATTACAGTCCCTAACATACCTAGGGATTTTAGTAATATCTGCCAGCCACCCCAATCCATATCCCCCAAGTGTGCTCCAGTTTAAAAAAGCATGGGCATCCCTCTCCAAATAAAACAAGTGAAGTCCAATAATCCCCCCAAATAACCAGAAAATATATGCTTTAATAACACTTTTCTTTGACTTGTTCTCATCCATTTTGGTAAGATAACATTCACTTATAAAAAGTTTAACTTGATAACTTGTTACTTATTGTAGGTGTTTTTAAAACAGGCACGTATAAAAGTAAAGATAACAATTCACGTCACCGACACAAAAATTTATCACTTCATTGAAACACCATGAATTGTTTTAAAATAAGTGAATATGCTCTTTAAATTGTAATTAAATGTGTAAGTCTTCATTTTAGGAAATATTCTTTTTTATAGACTCCGTATATGGTTTTACATGTCAAACTTTTAAAGTTCAATGAACGACATTATGATATATACTATGGACTGCAGATTACTGTTAACAACTGATGTGTTCTGTGTTAAGACGATCAGAATACCTGAACTGCTAAGCATCAGGTGGGAATCCACGTTGCTGGGTTGCTTCGTAGCGTCATATACCTACCTACCATTCTGCCATATACCGGTACAATGAAGAATATCATCTTCATTGCGAGTTAGACAACCAGATATACAATTCGATTTGGAAGATATTGTTATTAATAATCAGTGTGTCATCGTTGAGCCGTTCCTAAGACACACAATTTGTATGACGATGACGAAACAAAATGCCTCGTTATCTAGATATAGGACGTCGAAACTTAATCTTGATTTTAAAAAAATGGGTCTTAATAAATAGAAAGATAAACACTTTTTTTTGCGATATTTAATATTTTCATTCCAATTATACATATAGCGTTCTTAATAGTGATGTGAATGTTAATATATAAGCCTGAAAAAATCAGCTAGTAGAAATGTTTACTTACTTTGTGGGTACTATTATTACAGAATATAATGATATTAATAACAATAATATTTATATATAATTTATCTCTAATTACACAATGTGTTTTGATGGTAAATGCCGCAAATAACTGAGAGGAAGGATCGCGATTGCAAAGCAAGCATTCGACAAACAAAATACCAACACTCTTCTCACCAAAAAGTTACCAAAAATTTATATCTTACCCGATAACTACCCCGCGGTAAAACGAGGTATGGACTAAGGTCCGGTACTCCAGAAAGTGGAGTTTATAGTGGGTAGGTGTCCCACACTACCTCGATATGCCATACACTACGGTATGTGAATGATTTGTGCATGCAGCATCCTCCACTACTGAATCCAAAACAAAAAATTAAAGCTCAGAAAGGGATTAAACAATATATAGGGATTGTCCTAGTAAACACATACAAAGAGGCCCAACTATAGCATAGTAACTGTTAGCCGACCTCGCAAGCATCGTAAGAACATTAGCATACGCCGATGTGGCGATTTAAAAATGACTACGGCTATCAGATGGCCGTAATAGGCGGCAGGCCACATTGACATGATAAGTAACCAAAGATTAGTAGGCTTTGTAAGTAACATTTAAAGCCACCACAAAACAGTAGTATTCATAGTTGCGGTAATGATGCCATGCTACGATTTCAACATTTTCCATTCATGTGAAAACCTACGAATCTCATCAATATTCCCAAGTCCGGCAAAGACCCGCTGTTCTCTCAAAACTACAGGTCAATTAGCCTACTCCCCGTCCTCGGCAAAAATCGGCCAAAGGTTAATTCAGAAAAGGCTAGCCTCATACACTCGGAAAACCATATCCTTCCGGACGAGCAATTCGGATTCAGACACCAACACTCCACCACAAAGCATTTCCTTCGCAGTGGTAGAAAACATCACCGAAGGATTCAACAAAAATAAGTCAACTAGTGCAACATTTCTTGATAGTGCTCAAGCCTTTGACAAGGTTTTTGGTATGCAGGCGTCCTTAACAAACTTCTATTATTTAATTATCCTCACCCTCTGATGCTCCGCATCAGGTCATACCTGAAAAATGGGAAGTTCCAGGTTACACCTGAAAACCAGATCTAGGATCTACTCAGACACGGCTGGCCTCCCGCAGGGTTCTGCTGTACAATATATTTGTCACAGACATACCGACACCGCCCCTAAACGTTGACATACGCACTGTACGCAGACGACACTGCCATCCTCAGCAGATGCACGCAGCCGGGGATAATAAGCCAATGTCTACCAACAATAGTCTACCCATAAACCCCGACAAATGTTTAACAGTCCTATTTTCCAAGAGAAGACACACACCTCATATATAAAGATAACATATCGTTAGACAACCGTCTAATTCCCTGGCAAGACTCCGCCAAATACCTTGGGGTTTTTCCTCGACAGACGCTTAACATGACACCCCCATGTTTAGCATGGCTGACGGATGTTCATCTCGAAGTTCTCTCCACTTCTAAACAGAAATTCCAAATTGTCCATGAACAACAGAACTGCTCACGTACAAAGTCATAATCCGGTAAGCCGCTTGACCTATGCACCTCCTGCATGGGCCACCGCGGCCAACACACACATCAAGACCCCTTAAATCACCCAGATTTAAATTCTGAGAATGGTTACCAGAGCGCCATGGTTTGTCAGAAACAATCAGATTCACTCTGATCTGAAATTTATTTATACACTTATGTGGCATATAATTTTTACAGCATATCATACGAAGAAGCATTTACTTGTACATGCACTGGACACAATTTAGAAATTATATGTTTAATAAAATGTTTACTGGCCTTAACGTAAATTAAAATGTCATTTTTGGTCTCGTACAAAATTTACAATTTCGGCAAAAATTTGGGTAGTTGAGAAAGGTTTGCAGTTGGAAAAGTATTATGGAGTGATTGGTATTAATTGTAAATGGAGGTATCAGGTGAAACATTAGAAGAACGAAGTGGAACAGGAAAGAAATTTTTTGGAATGTCAAAATTTTAAGGTTGTTGAATTTGGAGTTGTCAAGCAGTTTTGGATGCAACTATGTATAAAATTATGTTAATATTTACCACAAGTCTTAGACTTATTGAATAAACATGTATAATTTTAAGCAACAAAGGTAATAATAATAATAATAATAATAATAATTACAATTAAATGTCAAAATACATTGGAACTGTCACCTTTCATTTGCCATCAAAACGTGACTTTATAACTCAAGTATCCACCACTCAGTTCGCAAAAACCGCTTCCCACAAAAATGCTCTTCTCCGTAATGTCACCGACTACGATGAACAACTTCCACTAAGATATAAGCGTCCAAATTTATCCTGATCCGATAACGCCCCCGCGCCAAACAGAATGGAAACCTTCAAAATTCCAAAGTTATGTGTGAAATCATTCCGCGACAGAGGTATGGACCAACGTCCGGAACTTCAAGGAGTTGAGTTTGTGTGGATAGAGTCCCACACTACCTTAATATCCCACACATAACGGTGTGTGAATGAGGTGAGAATGACGCATTCTCTACTCCTGATAAAAAAAAATTAAGCCAACATATAATTACGACTACAATATTTAGGTAATAAAAATGCTTACTTACCAACTATGACCTATAAATAATGTTATTACATTTTCCACAATGTTGCATAAAAATGACCATTATGCCCAATGCCACTTCTTTAGTAATACAACCAAATATATTTGGCAGTTGTTTAAAATAAATATGTAGATATCTATAGGTGTAGCAAATAATAAATATCTTCATAAAAGTAGTTAGTTACTTTTATAAATACAAGAAATGGAAATAGTGCTGCAAAGTGAACCATAACTTCCACATAGCTGTGGTAATCTACTACCATCAGAAAGACATTCTTGTGAAATGAATTTGTGTATGACTTGACCACAAAGAAAATATTTGTATTCCTGTACCCATAAATTTCTGATATATGTATATATATATATATATATATATATATATATATATATATATATATATATATATATATATATATATATATATATATATATATATAATATAATATTACTCGAGTTTTAACGGAAAAATATCAGTTTTCACCAAATCACCTCTCATTGGGGCCTGTGCTGTTTTCTGTGTACGTACCTAAGTCAAATACTGAATGATCACTGTCTAGACTATATACCAATTGCGTATGCTGTGATATGGGTGCTTTTTTGGGTAGGCAGTGGGGTGAAACATACACCAAGGCAGAAACTGCAGTTAATTATTTTAAGGATACACTAGAAATTAATAGGTTGTCTCTAAATGTACAGGAAACTGCATATATCGCTTTCTCCCCAATGCAGGGGGGCAGACCGCCGCAAAACTTATCGATAAATATCTATAACAACACACATAAACTTACAGAATCGAAACAGGTCCAATATTTAGGAATAATAGTAGATCTAAATCTAAGATGGCAAGAACATGAACGTACACATAACTTAAATAGTAACTTAAGAAATTAATAGATAAGTTTTATAACTTACGTAACATACTAAGAATACAAAATATGTTCTTGATTTATAACTCACTGGTGGAATCTCTCCTAAGTTATGGCATAATTTGCTGGGGTGCATATGTTATGAAAACGCTTTATCCAGCCTACAGGTTACGCAAAACTTTATTTTAAGAGAGACTAAACAAAGAATACAATCACAGTACGGATCTACTCTACAATAATCAACACTCAATTAAATTTGAGAGGAATAGTTATATTAAACACTAAATTTTGTACATAAAAGATGTAACTTAAATATGAGGATTAGTCACGTTTATGAGACGAGAAATAGAGTTGATGGAAACTTAACACAGTCATGGAACGTTTCAATGGTGAATATTATTGACGATTTAAAGCATTGAGTATAATCGTGCAGTAATGTTTTGGAAAAAATATGTGTTGTTAAATTATTGACAGATATGCCCATATAGAAATCATATGTTTGACTCTCAAAAATTACGAAATAGTATAGGAAGGAAGAAGAACGCAATGGCCTCACCATGTATACAATCTATGCAATGGTTGTGCTGTAGTGCTGTAAATAACTGTAGGTACAAAATAGTTGTGTGATTTTGTTATATACTCTATTTTAAATTTTGTGTTTTATCTTAAAGAAAATTTACTTGAAAGAACCTCAATACAGTAATGGAACGGCAGGTAAGTGGAATATGACGTGGCTATTGACAATTCTGTCGAGGCCATACCATCTTTTTCACCACCACCACCACCACCACCATGGAATATGATGTTGTTTGCATTCTTAGGTTTTTTATTCCATAATGTAGCTTTTACATATTTTATTAAATATTACTATCACCACTCCTGAACGTTAAATACAGTTTCTTGTTTTTTAGTGAATTTTCGTAGAAAAAACTCACTAATGGGGAGATCCCGACTTTTGAATTTTGAAAGGACCTCTAGAACACATATCCAGGGTCAGTTTCAATTTTTATATGTTATATATATATATATATATATATATATATATATATATATATATATATATATATATATATATATATATATATATATATATATATATATATATATATATATATATGTATGTATGTATCACACCGATAACTCAAAAAATAATGGGCCGATTTTAATTAAATTTGGCACGTACTTTCCTTTTATAAGTAGCTTGGATAAGACAGGAAAATCGGACAAGGTTTTCTGGAAAAATTTTGAGTTTCCTTTCGTAAAAATGTTTTATCTTAAAAAGTAAAAAAGCTATGATAACCAAATTTGACTGGTAGGTTAACGATATAAATAGTAAACTACACACCAAAATTTAGATTTCTATGTTACAAGAAAATAAAGTTATAATAAAATATTTGGTGCCAGATCATTTCTATGAAAATTCACTACCATAACGTACTTCTGCGTCCAGACTTTTTCTTTAGTATTAACAGATACACAGCATAACAGATAATTATATGTGATATTTTTTATGTCCATATTATATAATAGTTTGTTCCTGCGTCTTAACCTTACATTTTGCGATTTCTAGTATGTTGTCTGTTGTAGATATACATTTTACATTACTTATTTATTTGAAGGTGTAAACGAAATGATGAATTCGTCAAAATCTGTTTAATGTCATAATTTGCGTCGCATGGTAATGAATGCAATAGCACAGGAATATGAAAGTCTAAGCAATATTTATACAATCATTGAAAATTCAACATTCATCACCTACAATTTTCAGTAGATATGCTTATGAACAGAGTGATCTTGGGGCTACGTTCAGCACCAACTTCCCTCCTATATCAGTTTTACAGTCATTGATTTTTTTTTAGAGGGTGTCCGCAGAAAGCTTCTTTACCATCACATACCACCTTTTTTAGGAAGTTGTTTCCAACTGGCTAAGGCATAATCAAATGTTAGGGTCCGAAGAAAGAGATTAAAATAAAATTGATGTTTTTGTTATTCAGAATATTCATTTTAGTTGCTTTTTCAGACAATCTCATTGACTTATTATGTTGGTTCTTTTCCATTTTAAAAAACTTAAAGAAATGTTGGTCGCGTTTTATTAAATTTTTATATTTATGAATAATAGTGATTGATTTTTCGTTTTTGTAATATGTTTATATATTTTCCTTTTAGTGAATTTTTATTAAAAAAAATTCACTAATAGAGAGATATCGATAGTGAGACTTTGTAAAAATTTTTTCAAATGAGCGCGATTTAGGACCCCTAGAACCCATATCCGGGGTCAGTTTCAATTTTTATATGTTTTTATATATATATATATATATATATATATATATATATATATATATATATATATATATATATATATATATATATGTATGTATCCGTCTGATAACTCAAAAAATAATTAACTGATTTCAATGAAACTCGGCAAGTGCCTTTCTCTTATTAATGGCTTGGATGAGTTCGTTAGGCAGGAAAATCGGACGGGTTTTTCCGGGAAAATTGAGTTTTCTTTCAAAAAAAAAAAATTTTCAGCGAAAATAACTTAGCTGTTTTAATGAAATTTACTATATATGTTGCCTTGGGAGATGACTTACTAAGTACCAAAATTCAACTTTCCCAGTTTATAGAAAATTGAGTTATTCAAATTTTAAATTTTTTTTTAAAACATTTTTTTTTCTCCAAAAATTACAAAGTTATTTTAATGAAATTTAGTGGATATCTTGTCCTAGGAAATACCTTACTACCTACCAAAATTAAACTTTCTAAGATTATAGAAAAGTGAGTTAATCAAATTTTTATAGCACACTGCAGTGTTAAAATCTTTGACTATATATCAGAGAATAGACTGGGCACACAGCCGATTTATTTGAAGCCAACATTCAAGGGACTCTATGTTTACATCGGTCCTCTGCTCGGATTGGGTGGTGGCTCAAGCGTTGCCGCTATGTGATAATTCATCCTTAAATCGCCGAATATGATGACAAGTTGAGAATGATAAATTTATTACTTTTCTGTTACTTAAGACATTACACTTACATTAGTGCTTATTTATGAATGTAAATATTTACTAACGTTATATTTGTTTCTCCCTTCTTCTTCCCTTCTTTATGTAAATATCACCAGAAAACTTAATTTAAAATCTTTATCTTGCTGCATGTGAAGTATCTAGATTTGTATTAATCGACAGTTGTGGCTTGTATTTGTCTGTGGATAGTATGAAAGTATACTGAGAATCTATTTTTGTGTTACCTTGATTTGCAATAAAGGTTTTGAATTTTGTTTTTGCAAAATGATGAAAAAGTATATTGCTTGTAGAAGATTACCTGGAGATGTGGCAACGATGTCTCTTCATGCGTAAGGACATTGCTGTTTGCGATTTTCAGCGGCGGTACGTCAGTTTGGCACTATTTTTAGGTTTTGATGTACTAAAAAAAAAGGCGATAAACATGGTGCGCTGCCTTAAATATAAAATCGGATACGCTGCCGAAATATTCTTATTTATGTTCACAGCATTTTAATAAAGACTTTTATTGTTTACCCAAGTGGAAGAAGGGTATTAAAAACGCTGCGTCTCCATCAGTTTTAAGTTCTCCAGTGCCTTCTACTTCTGGCATAAATAAGCTCTTGCTCATGCGGAAAGAAGGTGAAGAATTCTTCTTAGCGTCCTATTTTGTAAACCTTTATTTGTTTCAAAATTAATAAATTACCCGATAAAAATTACAGTCATAGTTTTGAACAAAATAGAGATAAATCATCGTTATTAACTCTCACTGCCTTGGAACTATCATGTTCAACAGGTGCGGCACTTGGCAGTCCTCCTGAATTAACACCAAAAGCTAACATTACTCCAGGTCAAAAGTAAGTTAATATGTCTGGACTTAGAATTGAGGGAAAAATACTAGAAACCATTAAAAAAATTATACTCTGTTCACTGAAAACTTATCAAATATCGTCCATTTTTTAGGAAAACACTTCGTTATTTTGTAGATATTTCCAGTTTATCAGGAACTCCAAAAACATCTTTAAAAATGGTCTATTGCTAAACGAGTAATAAAAAAGCAAAAGAGGAAAATAAATATATTGCGCCAACAGAAAAGACGTCTTAAAAGTTTGTCACCAAAAATCGCTGATTGAACATTTTAAAAGTCGTATTGCTTTTACGGAAAATACAGAAACATCCCTGAACGTCTCTGTTTTGAGTGTTATTGAATTTATATCATTGCTTGTAATATTTTAGGCCTCTTTACCCACACAAATAGATCTGATTAAACAGCTTTTAAAATGTCCACAACGGAACTATTCGTTTGCTATTACCCTAAATTTTTATTCAAACAAAGCTTATAATTACGTTTGAGAAAAATTTATGAAACCTTTACCACATCCTCGAACAATTTCTAAATTGTTCCTGGATTCTGCAAAGAAGCATTAGCGGTTTTGGATTCAAAAAGACGAGAAGCAGCTGAAAAAGTCGCAAAATACTTTGTTAAATACCTAGTCATCGACGAGATGTTCATAAGACGTCAAGTTAAGTGCACAAGAAAAAAGTTTTGTGGTAACGTAGATATTGGCGTGGATATGAATAATTCAAACGAACCTCCAGTGGCTAAAGAAGTTTTGCTTTTCTTATTAGTTGCTTTAAATGGCCACTGGGAAGTTCCAGTGGGTTATTTCTTCCTAGCTGGCATTTCTCGTGAAGAAAAAGCAAGCCTATTATTTAATCGGGCTTGAAGTTTTATCCATCAAGCAAGAATAGTCGTAACTTCCGTAAGTTTTGATGAAGCAGGTGCAAATATAAGCATGATTAAATGTTTGGAAGCAAATTTAGATACATTTATTCAAGAAGGTTTAAAGGCTTATTTGCCGCATCCTGTAACCAATGAAAATGTATATATTTTCCTAGATGCTTGCTACATGATAAGAAATTATCTGGGAAGTTGTAGATCTATAAAACATGGCAGCAGACAAATCAGGTGGTCATTTCTAGAAAAACTGGTAGAGCTGCAAGTTTTTTTTCTGAATTTTTTCTTAAATTTTTGTTGAAAACACTTTTTACTAAATTTGCATAGAAAAAAATCGCTTGTGACGAGATCACAACATTACAACATTGAGACTTTCGAACATTTTATTAGAGAAATCATTTCTATAAAAATTCACTACCATAACGCACTTGCTGCGTCTAGACTTTTTAGTTAATAGTATACTTAAATTATGTATAGGTGGTTAAACATCTTTTAAATTTTATTTTATTTTTTTAATCGTATTTATGAAAATTTCAATCCTAATTCTCGAGACGCCTATGGTGTCGAGGACCGTGTAAACAAACATTTAATTCAATGTTGGTTTCAAACATTACAACGCATCGCATTTGGTGATGCCTGGTCTATCCGTAGGTAGATAGTCAAAGGTTAAAATCAATGGTATTTTCCTCACTAGGTATTTTAAACACGTGAGTCGGGGACTGACCGAATTCATTCCCAGTTGCTATTGATCTACTCATATTCTCTGAATATGTTAGAAACGTGGTATCTACTTCATTCCAACTCACTATTAACCGACTATTTATGAAATCAAATAAGTAAATTAAATCGATTGTCATAAAATATATAGTGTATTAAGACTAAGGGAAAAAGAAATAAAACATATATAACTGTGCACATTTTGATTATATTTTAGTGTGTGCGGCACACACCTAGCTCACTAGGAGAAATCGCCACTTCTTGAGAGAGGTATTGTCACAGCATAATATCTTATTAAAGTTCATTTGTAAATAGGTTTAATTTTTATATGTTATATATATATATATATATATATATATATATATATATATATATATATATATATATATATATATATATATATATATATATATATATATATCCGTCTCATAACTCAAAAAATAATTAATCGATTTCGATGAAACTTGGCAAGTGCCTTTCTTTTATTAATGGCTTGGATGAGTTCGTTATCCAGAAAAATCGGACGGGGTTTCGCGGAAAAATTTTGAGTTTTCTTTCGAAAAAAAGTAACAAAGCTGTTTTAATGAAATATACTATATATGTTGCCTCAGGAGAGATCTTACTACGTACGAAAATTCAACTTTCTAAGTTTAGACAAAATTGAGTTATTTAAAGTTTAAATTTTATTTCGAAAAAAATTTTTTTCTCCGAAAATTACAAAGTTATTTTAATGAAATTTTGTGGATATCTTGCCTTAGGAAAGACCTTACTACGTATTAAAATTAAACTCTCTAAGTTTATAGAAAATTGAGTTATTTAAATTTGAATCATTTAATAAAAATTCACTACCATAACGCACTTGCTGCGTCCCGAGTTTTTTTATTCCTTATATCAGGTTGAACTAAGTTGTTTTTCTGCTTTATATGAACAAATTTATTTACATATTTTTCTGACAGTTATTTTTTATTTACCTACATATGAATATAAATAAATAAATAAATAATAAACATAAATGTATATATCTTTTCTGTATAATACAATATGAACTAATTTCTCAAATATGTTACAAATATTTTTACTGTTTATTTTTATTTTTATTATATTTATTCAGGTACTAAAAATTAGATAATATATGCAAAAATTAAACATGATTCAAGTCTTGAAAACTCAATTGTCAAGACTTGAGTTTTCTGAAATTTTACACGGTATTACTAAAATATTTGTGACATATTAGTGTCATTAGTTTTTGTATTTTTAGATAAGTGATACATATCTGCATTTGAAACATTGATAAAACATTCTAGAAAGGGTATCGTCACCTTAATCAGAAACAGTCCTGCAACTTTCTGAAAACATTGCACAGGTATGTTTCGAAACATTACTGAAACATTGGACTGAAATGTTTCAATGAAACACATTTTAGGTAGGACATGGGTAGTTTTCACAATGAATGAGAAACATTTGGGTAACACTAGTGAATGTTTCATGTTTCTAAAAACCATTTCTGAAACGTTTTTTAGATATTAATTTGTTTTCTGGGTATGTATACGTATTTCGTTTTCTTATAAGCGGTTTTCTCAGTGACTTGGGCTCATCAGTCACATCTGGCGAGGATTTAGATACATAACACTCTCCAGGACAGTGCTCTTTATTTTCTCTTGTATTCTGATTGCAAAATGTATCATGATATATAAGCGAGTGGAAATGTATTAGTGTAAGACGACATATTGAACATGAATAAATAGGTGACACGCATAAGTCATTGGGCTTATGTGTGATAGGATTCTGGTCATATATTGTTATTGTTATGATTATTAAAGATGTTAATTTTATCCCCTACCGCATGAAGCGATCTTACCCAAAAACAACTCGAAGCGTTCCTTTGTCGGTTTATAACTTAATACCAAATTTGAAGATGATATCTCAATTCATTCGAAAGTTATTGCTGCTACTAACAGAAAGACGTACAGGCCAACAGACCGACCAAGCGACAGACAAAAAAAATTCGTTCCAGAATCAAATTTTCTATATGTTTTGAGATATTCTACGCCGTTTTAACAAAAAAAGAATTTTAAAATTTCTGTCACCGATATTCCACCACCACATTCTACCCCTAATTTAATTTCCGCACAAAATTTCAGATGTTTAATAAAATTGGAAGATTTCTAATAAACAAACCGTAAAACGTTATATAACTCGAGTTTTACCGAACAAAATGAAAACAATCGCTGGAAAGAGAGTCCTGGTTGTGATGAAAAGGTGGGATCGCCTTACAAATAAGGCTCTTTAGTGTCTTCTCCCTAATTCTTCTCTTAAAATATAGGCGGGTCTAGATCAGTTGTCTTTATATTTTTTGTCTCCTCTGTAAAATAACCTTCTTCACAATTAATTTCCACGTTGTCATAAAATTCCTTCAAATATAGGCTTTCCAGTAACTCGCCGTAATGTCTTCCTTTTTTTTTTAGTAATAGATATCCATCGTTGTCCCTTATAATTTTACTTTTTATTACGAGTATATATTGTGGTCTTGTCACTTGCTGGTGAGCTTAGTTATCTGGCTGAACTCTGTTTATATAATTTGTTTAACTGTTTCTTTGCATCCATAGTTATTTGGCTAATTTACTGTTGATGATCACATTTTTGATTTATTTCTAATTTTGCAGCCTTCTTTCTTTTTTCCCTTATTTCACCTATTATGCTGGTGTATATTAACTTCAATATTTTTTATGTAATCCACAGTTTCTTTGGTTCTAACCTTCATCTTGCTCAATACTTTTTCAGCGATTAACTTTAAATCAGTTTTTATTTATGTCCATCCTGGTTTATGTTGAAAACTTTTCCAATCTCTCCGTATATATTTAAGCTTGTGTACAGCGAATGTCCGGATTTCGTTGCTTTTGTGAGGTATCTCGGTTACGAGTAAATATAGAGGGTGGCGATTTACACAGTACTAGCTTTCTATTAGCAAATTTTTATTAAGAAAAATTCTCTAATAGAGAGGTTACGATGAAAAGCTTTTGAAAAAATTTCTTTAGATGAGTGCGAATTTGGGTCCCTAGAACCCAAAACCAAGGTCTGTTGAAATTTTTATATGTTTATATATATATATATATATATATATATATATATATATATATATATATATATATATATATATATATATATATATATATATATATATATATATATATATATATATATATATATATATATATATATATATTGCTATGGTCTGGCTTTTTTAATTAATTAATGATTTGTTAATTACTAATTAGATGCTGATATTACATTAATTACTTCTAATCATAAATTATTTCTAACATATCTTTATATTAATAATTTATACCGTTGGACGCCAGGCAACTCGCTGTTTGCCAATATCATTATCTAATATACTTTTAATAAGCCAAAACCTGCAAATATTACACCGTCAATTAGAAGATAATTTATTTTACTCACTTACCGTCTTAATTACTTCTAATTTCCATTTGCTCAGCACTCTCAGGATTTTAAGGATTCAACTTGTTTTTTTTAGTTTTGGTAATTTTTTTTGTATAATTGGTCTTTGCTAATTACTTGGTCTTTTTCTATTTTAATTATGCATTACCACTTCTATTATGAAGGCCAAATAGGAGATTTAAATGAAAATCTAATTATACAAAGTTAGGCATATTTAATGGTGATTACCCATTGAAATTAAAATTCACAAATATTAAATAACAAATTAAGGGACAAATTAGTTGCATAATATACTATAATAGGTTATAAATAACAGAAACATATTATTCAGTATCAAATCACTTACATTGTTAGAACCAGAGATTTGGCTTGTTAATTATCGGTCACCTTACACATTCCTGTACACCATGTCCACAAAGATGGTATTTGGATTCTTTGATTGCCTACAACACTTAATTGCAGCATGGAACTGTTTTTTTTTTCTTCTAATAAGCTACTCTTTTATGAAATTCTGTTGTTATGGTTGATTAGCTTTAACTGTTTTATTTATTTTCAGTCATTATCTTCTTTCAGTATCAAATCACTTACATTGTTAGAACCAGAGATTTGGCTTGTTAATTATCGGTCACCTTACACATTCCTGTACACCATGTCCACAAAGATGGTATTTGGATTCTTTGATTGCCTACAACACTTAATTGCAGCATGGAACTGGTTTTTTTTCTAATAAGCTACTCTTTTATGAAATTCTGTTGTTTTGGTTGATTAGCTTTAACTGTTTTATTTATTTTCAGTCATTATCTTCTTGCTTAACTACCCCTGGCAACTATATTATTATCACCTTCTACCTGTTCACTCCTCGACGATCTCCAGCTGACTTATCTATTGGTAATTGTCTGTACCGACCACGAGCCACTACATTTACTTGTTTACTCTACGACGCTCTCCAACTGAATTCTCATTTTTACTGTCTCTCCGAGCAGCCCTCGCCTTCTCGGCTGTTTTGCCTTCCACCTCGGCCAACCGGTCCTTCCTCACCATAAATCTCACCACAAGTGTCTTTTATCACTAGATAGCAAACCATACAAAAATTGTTTGTTTCACTTTATCTTGCTTTTTATTTCACGATATCTACTGCATTATCAATATATTTTACTTTAACTTAATACTTATTCTTTTAAAATAACAACATTAAACCTCTTTAGATTTCCATTTAAATTATATTTCTTTAGTTCTATTGACTACTAAAATAACTTGACCATTATTTCTTAATATTATTATTCTAATTTCTATCCTATGTCTATACATAGCAAATTCCCCCAAAAGAAAATTAAATTTTTCTGCTAAGACAAATTAAATTTTGTTTAAATTAAACATTCATAACCTTAATATATATTCAAATTTATAATTCATGGTATTTGTACAAATGCTCTATATTAAATACCCCCCGTATCCTATCATTGTCAGTTTTTTTCAGCACATAACTATTTTCTGGGTTTTCATTCTCTATTATGAATGGTCCCTCATTTCTTGGCAACAGTTTTGGGCATAATCTTTTCCCCCTTCTACTTTCTTGAAAGACTTTATCACAACCAGATCACCTTTTTTAAATTTCACCTTTTTCTTAATTTGTTCTTGCATCTTACGCTTATATTTTTATGCTTTTCTTCTTGATCTTCTTCTTATTTGGTCCTTTATTTCTTCATATGTTTTATTTTCTTCCTTTTTCCATTTTCGTTGCGGACGAATACCTTTTACTACAAAATATGGAGTTTCTTCTGTGTTAGTGTTGGCTGTTTCGTTTAAATACCTTTCTATTTAAGGAAGCTGTTCTACCCAATCCCTATGATCTTCTTTACATAAAAGTCTCATAAATTTAATTACTTCCGCTATATATCTCTCCGAGGGGTTTGCAGCCGGATGTCTTACACTTGTGAAATTTAAAGTGATTTCCCTATTCCTTCCATAATTGAGAAATGTCTCACTTCGGAAGTATGTGGCATTATCTAAAATATTTTTTTTAGGTTTTCCCATTTCTTCTATATATTGGTCCAAACATTTTATTGTTTCTCTGGCATTGGTTTTCCTACAGGGGTATAGCTTAATAAATTTTGAAAAAATATCCACAATGACCAATACATGTTTAAACCCAAATTTTCCCCTTAATAAGTTACTTAAAAAATCAATAGCTATTATATCTAACGTGTTTTTGGCAGTTATACTTTTTACTATGTTCTTATTCACTATTTTTTATGCCTTAATAACTGACATTCATGGCAACTACGAGTTATTCTTTTACAAATTTTTATAACGGAGTTGGCAATATAATTTTCCCTAAACAACAACCAAAGTTTTCTAGCGCCAGGATGTCCTTGTTCATTATGTAATTGTTTTAGCAAATTTTCGGCTAAATTTTGTGTGATACAAAATAATTCATAGTCATACATTATTTTGACATAAATGTTGTCTTTTAATATTGCCCCCCTCTTTTCGCTATCTAACAAGTTGTATTGGTCGTTTATAATTTGTACTAAGGAAAAATCTCCTGCACTTTTCTTCATGATATTATAGCCCACTTTTACTCTCTTCTCATGCTTAGTGACACCTTCTTCTCTCGACAATGAATCTGCCACAATATTCTCTTTTCCCGCTATGTGGACAATTTCGTAATCATATTCTTGCAACAGCAAAGCCCATCTATGTACACGCTGATTGTGAAATTTGTTATCTAAAATCGATGTCAGTGCAGAGTGATCGATCTCTAACCGGAATTTATCACCTAATAAATAGTATCGCAATTTCTTCACACAGAAAATAATTGCCCCCAGCTCCATTTCAGTGGCACTGTATTTCCTTTCATGTGTCTTGGTTAAACGGGACAGAAACTGTATAGGAACTCTTGTACCGAAGCGTTCTTGTAACAATACTCCTGCATACCTATACATAGAGCTGTCTGTTTGCAAAATAAATTCTTCTTTATAGTCCGGGTGAAACACTTTAAGATTTCTTTGAAACTCATCTTTAATCTGATTGAAACTGTCTTCTTCTTCTTCACCCCATTTCCAATTATGTCCCTTTTTAAGTAATTCATTAAGGATCCGGGTTTTTTCACTCATATCCGGCAATAATCTTTTGAAATAGTTAACTAAACCAAAGAAACTCCTTAATGACTTCAAATTATGGGGTCTTTTGAATTCTTTAATTACCCTCACCTTTTCTTCATCCATTTTTAGTCCCTCTTTATCTAAAATGTATCCCAAAAATTTTACTCTTTCTTGAAAGAATTCACATTTTTCTAAATTAAGTTTTAAACCTGCTTTATCTCATTCTTTCAAAATTATTTCGACATGTTGTTGATGTTCTTCCATACTTTCGGAAAAAATTAAAATATCATCAATATAATGCAAGGCAAAATTTTCATATTTATCTAACAATTGATGTATAGCCCTAACTAACCCACTACAAGCAGACTGAATCCCAAACGGGATTACTTTAAACTGATAAACAACACTATTATATGACGCCCTCGTGGCGCAGGTGGCTAGGTGCCAGCCTGCTAAGCGATAGGTCCCGGGTTCGATTCCCGGGCGAGCCAATTTGACTCTGTCTGGAAAATTTAAAAAAAATATTGAATGATGGGAAAAATGTGCTAATAGCCTGAGATGCCCCAGCCAATAATATTTAAAAAAAAAACACCATTTATGGAAAATCCAGTGTATTTTCTACATTCCTTTTGGAGTGGAATCAACTAAAAACTGTGTTTAAGATCTATTTTTGTGAACACAGATGTTGGTGTAATATTTCCAAAAATTGCATCTATTGCTAATGGACTTTCATATTGGGGAATTGAATATTTGTTAAGATTTCTTGCGTCCAAACATATGCGTAGCTCGCCATTAGATTTTTTTACTATAACAATGGGATTGATAAATTTCGTATTACTTCTTTCTATTATACCGTTTTCAAGCATTTGTTCTATTTCCTTTGAAATTTCATTTCTATATTTATAGGGAATTGGGTATGTACGTACTTTAAAATCTTGTATATTTTGAACTTCAAATTTATGCAAATAATCTTTGGCAAAACGATTTTCTTTTGTGAATAATTCCTTATTTTCTTTTAATAAATTCTTAACCATTTCTTTACATTCATTTGGACATTTTATGTGGTCAAATACATTCATATATTTTTCTCTTTTATACAACACAATTTCTTCATCACTATTTTCTTCTAGCCTATCTAATTTATCATAACTTTTTTTATAATCATAATTATCTTTAAATCTTCTTATCTTTTTAACCATTATTTTATTTTTCATTATATCTTCTTTATCTTTAACTAACTTCATCTCTGTAATTTCATTCCTAATTATAACTATTTTCTTTTTATAATCTAATATAAATTCATACTTTGATATCATATCACTACCACATAAAATATCTACTTCCATATTTTTTATAACAAACAATTGCACCATATTTTCTGTTTTGCCATCGATTTTAATCCCTATATTAATTACTTGGTTTATTTCTGTTATTTTCTTATTATTCACTCCTATAATCGATATTTTCGGAATTCTAACTATTAAATTATTTAAATTGTTTTTGTCAACAAATGCTTGATTTACTAAAGAAATTTCTGACGCGGTATCTAATAAAATTTCAACATCATTGTTATTTATTTTCCCCCTTATGTAAATTAAATTACTTTCGTTACAGTCCTGACTTTTATTTTCATTCAAATTTATAAATTCCACTGGATGTTCGTATAAAATATTCGTTTTTTTTAATTTTAAAATTTTGTTTACTATTATCGGGCTTTAATGTTGTTTCGAGTGTGGGTTTTACTGAAAATTTTGTGCTTGTCTATCTTGCATGAAATTGGGTACATGTTCCAATGGTGGTATGGGTTTTCCTGTTTAATTTCTGCCCTCTCTTCACTTTGATTGGGGACAGCCTGTTTATTTTCTGCACGGTTCATACTGTATACCTGTGCGTTTCTGGACATATTGTCGCCATTGCTTGGAGGGTTTGGTACACTTATTCTACTATTCCAATATTGATTTCTGGGTGGATCCTCATCCCTTCTCGGCGGATAGGGACGATTATTATTACTACTATTTACATTGGCGTTATCAGTACTGTTGTTATTGTTAGGCCTCTCATTTTTATTGTAATTATTATTATTTCTATAATTGTTATTATTATTATTATTGTAATAGTTCTGCCTAAATTGTTTTTTTCTAAAATTTTGTTCCCCACTTCTTCCAGTATTATTCCTTTCACGGCCACTATAGTCTGTATTTTGGCCTGTATAATTTTGGTTATTTTCTTCTTTACTCCGCCTACTTCGTTCAATTCTAGTCAAGTAGTTCAATAGCTGATCCAAGCTTCTTATGTTCTGGATAGCTATTGTTTCACTTATCTGAGTGTCAAAATGTCTAGCTGTGTACATAATTATTTCCTCCTCAGACATTTTCGTATCGAGATGTTGGGCTATATTATACAAAGTCAAACAATAATAATTATAATCTTTGTCCCTTCTGTTATTATACCTGCCAAAATATAAAGTTTCCCGGAACAAACTTTGATTATATTCCCCCCAATAAAATTTCAAAAATTTTTCTTCGAATGCCTCGAAATCCTGAATTTCGTTTTCCTTCGTTGAAAACCATAGTAATGGACCACCTACCAAATTTGCTTTTATTATGCTATTCATATCCTGTATGCTATGTACACCTTCGACTTTATTCTTAATATTATTTACAAATACTTTAGGGTGTAGTTTCCCTATATTCCCGTCAAACTGTAAACATGGGTTGTTACCACCGGGTGCACTATACCATATCCTGTCAGGTACAGGCATGAACTTTAGCATTTCTGACTTGGCTTCTTTCCAAATTTGTTCCTTTAATTTCTCCACATTTTCTTCATTTATTTTCTTCATTTTTATGTCTACTGATTGGATGATGTTCTCCACCCTTTTTACCTCCTTGTTTCTTGTGTTTGATTCATCATACAATTCGTCATGGAGCATTTGGATTCCTTCATCCAATTTTCTGTCATATTTTTCTTGATAAACGTTACAGTTTTCTTCTAAATTTTGCACATTTGCTTATACATGATATTTATAACCTTTGCATTTCTTCTCAAATTCCTCCTGTTTCGTGTCCACTTTCTTCAAAACTTCTTCTTGATTTTGTTGCATTGTCATTTTTAGCGCCTGTATACTAGATTCAGTCTTTTCTTCTAATCGTACAATATCTTCCTTAAGTTGTCTTACGCTTTTTTCAGTGTGTTTCATTATATCTTTCTTATTCTCTTCATTTTGTTTCTTATTTTCTTCCAATTTGTTCTCCATTTTGTTTCCCATATCTGCTATATCTTTCTTTATCATTACTGCTAATTGTTGTAATAGCAATGTATTTGCATCCTCTTTGTTCGGACGTTCTGACTGAGACGGACTTTCTATCATTGTAATTTTTAACTCTTTTTCTTTCTCCATCATCAAGGTCTCTTCTTCCTGTGATGAGTGTCCTTCCTCTTCTTCTTCATTGATCTCTTTCGGTGATCTCCATTCCTTAAATTGTTTTGGAATTTCTTCTATTTCCGTTTTCTTTTCTGCTTCTTTCCCTATTTTAATAAGGGGTTTATTAGATTCTTTTTTCTTTTCCTCTTCCCTAATGAATCTTCTTGCTTCTACTTGTTTTCTTTCCTGAGACATTTTGTTGTAGGTTGACAAATATTAACGGTCTGTTATAGGTTTTTTATATTTGTTTCCCCAAAACTATTATTTTTGATTAAATTTTGCTTAAAATATTTCAATCTCTATTTTTATTTTCATTTATTTTACTATTTATAACGTCTTAAACAGGGTTTTCTAACGCCTAAAATTATCTAATGCTCTTAAAATTTATCTAACGTTTCTAATAAAATTTTTAATGTTTCTAACATTTTTCTAATTTTTCTAATTTTTTCTAATGCTTCTAATTTTTTTCTAATGTTTCTAATTTTTTTCTAATGTTTCTAATATTTTTATAATACTTTAGTGTTTTCTAATATTTTTTTTAATGTTTTTAATTTTTTCTAATACTTTAATTTCCCCTACGTTAATTAGCGTCATTTTAGCTATTATACTTGTCCCACGTTCTTGGGTATCATATTGCTATGTTTTTGTGAAGAAGCCAATTGTATGCTTCTTAACTAATTATCTATTATTTTACCAATGTATCAAAAGTAATTATGTCTATTATTATTCTAATAGTGCTCTATTTTGTTTTTATTATTGCCCCACGTTGGCTGGGTGCCATTTTGCTATGGTCTGGCTTTTTTAATTAATTAATGATTTGTTAATTACTAATTAGATGCTGATATTACATTAATTACTTCTAATCATAAATCTAATTTCTAATATATCTTTATATTAATAATTTATACCGTTGGACGCCAGGCAACTCACTGTTTGCCAATATCATTATCTAATATACTTTTAATAAGCCAAAACCTGCAAATATTACCCAGTCAATTAGAAGATAATTTATTTTACTCACTTACCGTCTTAATTACTTCTAATTTCCATTTGCTCAGCCCTCTCAGGATTTTAAGGATTCAACTTGTTTTTTTTTTAGTTTTGGTAATTTTTTTGTATAATTGGTCTTTGCTAATTACTTGGTCTTTTTCTATTTTAATTATGCATTACCACTTCTATTATGAAGGCCAAATAGGAGATTTAAATGAAAATCTAATTATACAAAGTTAGGCATCTTTAATGGTGATTACCCATTGAAATTAAAATTCACAAATATTAAATAACAAATTAAGGGACAAATTAGTTGCATAATATACTATAATAGGTTATAAATAACAGAAACATATTATTCAGTATCAAATCACTTACATTGTTAGAACCAGAGATTTGGCTTGTTAATTATCGGTCACCTTACACATTCCTGTACACCATGTCCACAAAGATGGTATTTGGATTCTTTGATTGCCTACAACACTTAATTGCAGCATGGAACTGTTTTTTTCTTCTTCTAATAAGCTACTCTTTTATGAAATTCTGTTGTTATGGTTGATTAGCTTTAACTGTTTTTTTTATTTTCAGTCATTATCTTCTTTCAGTATCAAATCACTTACATTGTTAGAACCAGAGATTTGGCTTGTTAATTATCGGTCACCTTACACATTCCTGTACACTATGTCCACAAAGATGGTATTTGGATTCTTTGATTGCCTACAACACTTAATTGCAGCATGGAACTGTTTATTTTTCTAATAAGCTACTCTTTTATGAAATTCTGTTGTTTTGGTTGATTAGCTTTAACTGTTTTATTTATTTTCAGTCATTATCTTCTTTCAGTATCAAATCACTTACATTGTTAGAACCAGAGATTTGGCTTGTTAATTATCGGTCACCTTACACATTCCTGTACACCATGTCCACAAAGATGGTATTTGGATTCTTTGATTGCCTACAACACTTAATTGCAGCATGGAACTGGTTTTTTTTTTCTAATAAGCTACTCTTTTATGAAATTCTGTTGTTTTGGTTGATTAGCTTTAACTGTTTTATTTATTTTCAGTCATTATCTTCTTGCTTAACTACCCCTGGCAACTATATTATTACCAGGCACCTTCTCCTGTAGACCAGGCACCTTCTACCTGTTCACTCCTCGACGATCTCCAGCTGACTTATCTATTGGTAATTGTCTGTACCGACCACGAGCCACTACATTTACTTGTTTACTCTACGACGCTCTCCAACTGAATTCTTATTTTTACTGTCTCTCCGAGCAGCCCTCGCCTTCTCGGCTGTTTTGCCTTCCACCTCGCCAACCGGTCCTTCCTCACCATAAATCTCACCACAAGTGTCTCTTATCACTAGATAGCAAACCATACAAAAATTGTTTGTTTCACTTTATCTTGCTTTTTATTTCACGATATCTACTGCATTATCAATATATTTTACTTTAACTTAATACTTATTCTTTTAAAATAACAACATAAAACCTCTTTAGATTTCCATTTAAATTATATTCCTTTAGTTCTATTGCACTACTAAAATAACTTGACCATTATTTCTTAATATTATTATTCTAATTTCTATCCTATGTCTATACATAGCAATATATATATATATATATATATATATATATATATATATATATATATATATATATATATATATATATATATATATATATATATGTATATATGTATATATATATACATATATATATATATATATATATATATATATATATATATATATATATATATATATATATATTTGTGTGTGTGTGTGTATGTATGTATGTATCCGAGCTATAACTCAAAAAATACTAAACTGATTTCAATCAAACTTGGCAAAAATCTTGTTTGTGCGAAAACCGAAGTCGAGTTCGTTCATCACCCTTTATGCTCAAGTTTTTCTGGTGGAAAGTCGGGAAAATCTTTTTGAAAACGCAACATTTTGGTAAGTATCAGAGTAACTGGAATGAGACTTTACATGTGGCTAGAAATAGTGCAAATAAACATGTGGTATGAGTTTTAAGTAATCTGGTACACAATATTTAGAGTCTTTTCCAAATTAAAAATAAAATCCCGAAGACATGCGTTGGAACGACTTAGTGATTAAAGTCCAATGCCTGACAAACAGAATAGGTAACTGCCAATCCTAGATTGATTCATACAACAGGTATAAACCATATATCAACGGTAGCCAAACTAAATATATACCGGGCACAAAACATAATACCCGAACCAACAATCGTGAAATCTCGGCTGCAATTGTGGAAAATGGCAGAGGACATGAATAAATTAAAAATTTGCCAAGTGATTGTTATTTAACTGGGGGATTCAATCAATTATTAAAATGCACTATATTGGTAGCTTTATTAATGGCTCCGAATACAGTTTTAGCGCAGCATAGATATATTATGCTGTCGCATAATATAGCAGAGATGTAAACAAAATCAAGCCAAGTGTCTATAAAAATGATTCTAAAATATTTTTTTATCTTTAAACTTAAACATAAGACGTCATATAAGACCGAATAACAGTCGTGGGAGGTGTTTCAATGGTAATTCTACTAATTCTGTAATTAAGTGTTACATATACTTTGAATATAATATCCTGGGCATGAAGCCGATCTGAAGTATAACGCAAGTAAAACGTTATTTGACGTGTGTCTAGATGGCGCAGGGGGCATCGCGCTTGCTCCCTAAGCAGAATGTTACGTGATCGAATCCAGCTCGATGAATGTATGTTTTTTTTATGGTTTATGTTGACATTTGGAGAAACAATAATGCACAGATTCCATACGTTTTGAACAAGATCTCATTTGTGTTTAAAACGCCTAAATAAATTTGTCACCTTTGAGTCTGAACTTATAATTTTGTTATTGTTGATATTGAAAAAACCGGTTTGGTTGACTGAAAATGAAATCACGCTGGCGATTAATAGGGAAAAATAATTGCTACGTTTATAATTTGGCAGATACTTTACTTTTCTAAATATGAATTAAGTTTCCTTCTAGAAATTGTCTGTATAATTATAATGAAATTTGAAATACAAGTTTATTTTAAAGAGACTTAACCTATCTATCTATCTAGCAAGATTTAGTTCTTTAGCTTAATAGAAAATTGAGTTTTGGGCATTTTTCTCAAAGGGAGTTAGAACGCAAGATTCTTTTGATAATAGAGAGATATCGATGGTAACACTTTCGAAACAATTTTTCAAATGCGCGTATTAGGACCTCTAACATCGATCTTCAAGGTCTGTGTAAGTTTAAAATATTAACTTTGCTAATATGCCGTATAATAATAATGTACTCAGAGCTACCAGACAACCTATCTAATCTATAAACCTTGGACAATGCTATTATTTTTATAAGCAAAAGTTAAACAAACCACTATAACTCGAAACAAGCAATTATTAGACGTAGGTTAGGTTAGGTTAGATTGTGAGTGGTCCATATCGGTCCCTCCACCGCGACCATAAGGTCTATTGTGGCTCACGCCTAACGTCTATATTTCGCCCAACAAATCCAGCCTCCTACAGAGGTCGATAACCTTTGCGGGCGAAAGTTGATCCAGATCCTCTGGAGCAAGCTTTACCTTGCCAAAGAGCAGGTGTCTAGTCCTATCCGCTGCCGGACAGGAACACAGCACGTGCTCTGCTGTTTCGTCATTCTCCATACACAGCCGGCACTCGGTCTCCTGACCGATCCCAATACGGTGCATGTGATGCCGCAAGCGACAGTGTCCTGTATACAGGCCGACTAGAGTACTCAGTTGTTGTCTGTTCAACTCTAGAAGTTTCTTAGCCCTTGACTCAGACAGGCCATTTATGAAGGCCTTAGAGTGAGCTAATCCTGGAAGATTTTGCCAATATTGAATTGTCCTTCTATCTGTCCAGGTCTTTAAGGTGCGTTTTGCTGTGCAAGATGTTATTCCCAGCACCGGTTCTGGTCCGACAAAGTCACACTGGGCACCACTCCTGGCAAGCGCGTCTGCCGCAACGTTGCCATCATGGTCCGAGTGACCCGGTATCCAGACCAGCGACACCTCATTACAGCTGCCCAATTCGTTAAGGGCAGATTTACAACTCCATACCGTCTTTGAATTGCACCGGTAGGAACCAAGAGCCTTTATTGCAGCTTGGCTATCTGCATATATCTTTATCGATTTGTTTGTGCATAGGTCTTTTAAGCTTTCCCTTGCACACATCTCGATGGCATAAACTTCTGCCTGGTGTATGGTTGCGTACTTGCCGAGGCTAGCTGATAGTCTAGCATCGGTGCTGCCCCCATATGCGCCGGCTCCTACTCCCATATTGGTTTTGGAGCCGTCAGAGTACCAGCAGAGGTCCGCTCTCAACAGGGTCGATTGGTTCCGGTCCCAGTCCTCCCTTTCCGGGAGGACGGTCTTGAAAGACAGATCTCTGCTGATTTTTGTAGGCATCAAGTCCGAGACCATTCCCAGAATCCTGTGACAATCACTGTCATCAAGGAGTCCGGACCCCCTCAGACTGACTTCCCTCGGCATGTTATCTGCCGTTTGTATTAGTCTGTACGTTGTCCACCTCGCCACCCTCTCCAACCATATGTGAAGTGGGGGAATATTGAGGAGGACCTCCAGAGCGACTGATGGTGCGGTGCTTATCGCTCCCGTTATCATCAGACATGCTTGTCTCTGTAGATGAGCCAGTTTGGCCCTCGCGGTACCACGAAGTACCTTAGGCCACCAAACTATGGCTCCATATGTTATCATAGGTCTGATAACCACTACATAGAGCCAGTACATCTGTTGGGGGTTTGTTCCCCAGTTGTTCCCACAGATTCTCCGGCAGGTCCACAGGGACATCTTAGCCCTGCGGATAACATTTTCTAACTGTCTGTCCCAGTTGAGCTTCTTATCTAGGATAACTCCCAGATATTTTGCTTGGTCCGAAAATGGAATGTTTTCCCCCATAAGATTAGGTGGTTTTAATTTGTCCAACCTTCTTCTTCTGGTGAACGGGACAATGATCGTTTTGCGAGGGTTCACAGACATCTGTTCCCTACGGCACCAATCATTGACTACATTTAGTGCTTCTTGTAGAGTACTAGACAGTTCCTCCTCAGATTTGCCTCTAACCATTATGACGAGATCATCCGCATACGCCTGGACCTCAACCTCCCAGAGTCCGAGGATAGCCAGCAGGTCGTCCACAAAGAGGGACCACAGCAGGGGGGATGGAACGCCCCCCTGAGGACACCCTCTCGCAGCCCTAACGCTGACCACCTCTCCCCGTAATGAGGTAATAATGGTCCGATTGTGCAGCATGTTTCCGATCCAGCCACAGATGGTAGGTTCCACCCCCCTAGCGATAGTGGCCTCGTAGAGGGAGATCGGTAATGCATTATTAAATGCTCCTTCTATGTCGAGAAATGCCGCCACCGCAACCTCTCCATTTTTCAGAGAGTGTGTGATCTTCTCGACGAGGTTATTGAGCGCTAACTCAGTTGATTTGCCAGTTTGATAGGCATACTGGTGGGTATGTAGGGTGTTCTTGGGTAAGATGTTCCCCCTAACGTGTCCGTCCAGTATTTTTTCCAATCCCTTCAGGAGGAATGATGTAATACTGAGAGGTCTCAGTGAAGTAGGTAGGAGGTCATTACGTCCCAATTTGGGAATGTAAACCCCCCTAACCACCGTCCAGCTGGAAGGAATATAGTTCCAGGCCAGACTGGCTTTGAACAGCCTGATAAGGAAGGGTAGGAGAATCTCCAGTCCCTTTTGTAGTAGGACCGGTACCACCCCATCCTCCCCTGGCGACTTGAATGGCTGGAAATTATTCACAGCACACTCCACTGCCGAGGCTGTAACTATTCTCCGAGCAACTAGCCAGTCCTCCCTTTGGGGGCGTTTAGATCGTCCCTCAGCTGGTAGGACCTCACTGTTGCTCAGGATCAGACAATCTGGGAAGTGTGTGTGTGCTAAGAGCTCTAACGTTTCTTTCCGAGATTCAGTAAAGGAACCATCTGGTCGTTTTATCGATCCCAGTTCCTGTACACGGTCGCGTGAGAGAATCCTGTGGATTCTGGCGCTGCTGGGCAAATTATTAATGTCCCCGCAGAACCTCCTCCAGGACTCCCTCTTAGCGTTCCTGATCTCTTTATTATAATGTGTTAGAGCAGTTTTATATTGCTCCCAGTTACCTGTAATCTTAGCACGATTGAAGAGACGTCTAACTTCTCTTCGTAGTTTATCGAGGTTATTATTCCACCAAGTAGACCCTCGACTGTCTCTCTTTGACCTCAGTGGACAGTTTTCGTGATAGGCAGAGACCACAGCTTCCCTAACCGGTTCGGCCGCAATCTCGATCCCTCACTGTGGGGATTGCGGACCCAATTCTGCCGGCGATGGACTGTTTGAATCCCTCCCAATCCGTCCTCCTCGGGTCCCGATACTCCACCACAGGTCTAGGGCCTGTTTCAATCTCAAATAGGATATGGGCATGGTCTGAACATGAGGGTTCAGACGACACCCTCCATTTGAGGATTTTTGGGCTCAAAAGCCTTGAGCTGATCGTAAGATCTAAAACCTCTCTCCGGTTAGCTGTAAGAAAGGTGGGTTCCGAGCCTATGTTGTTGACAACCAGCTCCTCCCCTAAAATGTATTCAAATAGTGATTCACCTCGTCTGTTAGTGTCCGTGCTCCCCCAAGCCAAGTGATGGGAGTTCGCATCACACCCCATTACGAGGTGATAGTTGTTCCTCTTGCAGTAGGCGATCAATTTCCGCACCTCTGCTGGAGGTGGTTGTTCTGCATCTCTGTCTCCAGGGAAATAGGCCGAACAGGCCACTACTTCCAGCCTGGTCCCCCCGGATGTGATCACGAGATGGATGGATGCCATGTCCTTGGTGCAGTACTCTGAAAGTGTAAAATACTGCAAGTTGTTTCTGATCCAGATACAGGCTCTGGGGTTAGTACCAGAGCCCACCTCTACTATCTTACCAGAAGTGTTACCCAGCCCTTTAGTTCGTTCCGAATTAGCGGTCCAGGGCTCTTGGAGAAGAGCAATATCTATTTGCTCTTCCTTTAATTTCATGCTAAGGAGGTATGTCGCAGCCATAGCATGATGCAGATTAGCTTGAATGCACCTTAAGTTGGTGGGCATGGGGGTAGGAATATAGGAATGTATGGAGGAAAAAGGAGTAGTTTAAGGAGCTTAAAGGAAAAGGGAATTATGGTGCAGGTTCCTCCTCCTTTTTAGGAGCTCGATAACCAAGCTTCCTATAGGAGGGTCTACCTTTGGTAGTCGTCCTAGGGGTGGACTTTCCTTTTCCCTGTTGGTTCCCTCTGGAGGTTCCAGTGGAAGGTTGAATCCTGCCACGTCCTCTATTGGGTCTGTGTAAGTCGTGTCCATGTTTGGTCCCACGAGCAGCAAGGGAAATAAACCTCCATGGAAGAGCCCCGCATCCCATGAAGAGGCATTTTACACAGGGAGGTCGCCCGGTTTCCCTGGGGAGGGTTAACGTTAGCGACAGAATTACCATCCTGCCAATGCCCGGCCATTTCGGCCAGAAGCATCATCGCTTCGGCACCAACCCGCCAACGACCTAGCGATGTGGGTTTTTTATAGAGGACTCTCCTCGCAATGCCGGCCAATTAAGGCAAGCATTCCCGGCCCTCCTAAGACATGACTAGGAAGGGTTACGGTTTGGTTAGTTCATTTAGTTCACGTCTAATAGTAGACGCTATCCAGGGTGCACCACGGGGAGGCGAACTAACTTTACACCCCTATTAGACGTAAGTAAGCTCAAACAATGGAGATGTAAAAACTGCTTACTTCTTTGTTAATAATAAGAAGACGTTCAGTTGTCACCTGACATTGTTCACATGCTATGTGCCTCATGCAGTGACAATACAATTATTTTTATAAGCGAAAGTAAAAAAACAAACACTATAACTCGAAACAAGCATCTATTAGACGTAAGTGAGCTATAACAAATGGATATATAAAAGCTGCCGAGTTCCTTATTAAGGAGAAGCTCAGCTGTCACCTTAGCTTGTTCGCGTACTCTGTGCCTCATGTAGACAATACCATTATTTTTACAAGCGAAAGTAAAACAAACCACTATAACCCGAAACAAGCATTAGACGTAAGTAAGCTCAAATAAATGGTGATATAAAAGCTGCCGAGTTCCTTAAGCTGGCACCTGACCTTGTTCACATGCTCTGTGTCTCATACAGTTACAATACCACTATTTTTATAAGCGAAAGTATAACAAACCACTATAATTTGAAATATATCAACTATAGCTATAGGGAAACCCATACTACGTCGATGCATAATTTGATGGTCTATCTGACCGATCCATAAAAAATAGGTGTTCCATTTGAAAAACACAAGTTATGCCACTTTAAAATTAGATATGTTGTAACCCAAAAAAAATACAACCTGTACAATGATGATAAATTATTCTTTAACTATTTCAAAGAATTGAATGTACTCTATGATATTTCGAATTTTAGGCAGCAAAACTCAAAATTCAGCCCACATATAAATCAGAGTTAAAAAAAAGAAAGTCCTAATATATTTGCAGAAATATCAAAGATAGGTATAGGAAATGATTGCATTTTAAAGGGGCTAGTTCGCGCTCATTTAAAGAAATTTTTTTAAAATTCAAAAGTCGAGAGCTCCTTAACAGTGAATTTTTTAACGAAAATTCACTAAAACTACTAGAAAATAATAGTAAAAAGCATAGGGGGACGAAACATTAAAGTTGACACAGTACATATGATCTAATTTAAGTTATACACTTTATAAATAAGCACGATCTAACACAAACTTCTGAAATCTTGTGACGTTTCATTCAATTTCAAGCTTTAATAAGAACAGTTACATGGAACATCTTATAAGTACAATTTTATAATTCTACATAAAATGCTAAGCTATGTTTATTTTACAATACATATATTGTCAATAAATTAACGGTTTTTGAGTTTATTTGCATCGGGACAAATTTGGAAAATAATAATATATTTATGTTAAATACATAAAAAATACTGGTTACGCATCAGACGTTGACGAATGCTGAATGCATGTTACTGAAATCAAATGAAACTTTATTTGACGCAACTCGACATTCTATGATTGTGTTATAAATAATTAATTACAGATGGTAGTCATTTTGAAATTAAGTCTGCTAGAAAAATCACAAGACGGGTTACAGAGGACTTAAATTTGAAAGCAAAAACAGTTACTTAATATAGCAAAGGCTTTTTTAATTATTAAAATAGGTATAAACTATTTTTTTTTAGTTTCAAAACAAAATGAAAAAGCATTTTGAAATAATCGGGTCCATTTGATTTTTCCAGCTATACTAAATTTTATAGTGATTGTACGCACCAAACGAAATCATTCTATAGAAACACACAACATAGCACTTTTAATTTTGTCTTTTGAGCTGAGGTAAGTGTCGCTATAAATCGTAGTATTTCGCCGTCAATAATCTATACTGCTGCTCTGTATATGTAATATTAGTGAATTTTCGTAGAAAAAATTCACTAATGGAGAGATCCCGACTTTTGAATTTTGAAAAAATTTTTGCAAATGAGCACGAACTAGGACCCCTAGAACCCATATCCGGTGTCAGTTTCAATTTTTATATGTTTATATATATATATATATATATATATATATATATATATATATATATATATATATATATATATATATATATATTATAGATGTTAATTGCACTTGTTGATATTAAATCCATACGTAAACATTTAATATACTTTATTATTTCACTAACTGAATAAATTATATGATACATTTAACTATAAAACAATCACAACAGCACATAACAGATAACTGACCGAGCGTGGAGAGACGTATCTTCACTCTGTCGGTTGGTAGCGAGGAGAGAACGAGAGAGATCCCTGGTGTGTCTTATATAGTAGTTCTTGACAGCTTGCTGTCGAATAACGTAACGCAACGTTTAGCTGTCAAGAGAAACATAGGGTAGTGTTGACTAAAACACTGCGGTCGGAACCACCGCCACATACTCCCCTCTCAGTGGCAACGCTATTAGTTCAAGTATCTTCGTGGAAATCGAACTCTACGTCCATGGCGTGTAGTTTGAACGGGAACGGGAACTTCACTGTCACTTTCAGTTTCACTAGGTGTTGGACTTTCACTGTCACTTTCAGTTTCACTAGGATGTCTCTGAGGCTGGAAAGTTGTCTGTTCGTTATCACAAAGAATGAATGCGGGTTTAAGACGGTCAACAGAAATTGGCTCTTCTCCGTGTGATTTCTTGATTTTGAAGACTTTGTCAGTTCGGGATAACACTTCAAAGGGGCCGTCATAAACTGGTTCGAGGGTTTTTCGCGGAATATCAATGCGAACAAAAACAAAAGGAGCTTCCATAAGCTTAGGATGAACAAATACCTTTTTTGCAGTATGATGTTTAAAAGGTACTGGTCGAAGTTTCCTTATGTCATCTTTCAGCTGAGATATAAGTGGTGGAACATCATGAGCTTGTGTGCTGTTGAAAAAGTCGGTGGGAAGTTTGATTGATTCTCCGTAGACTATTTCAGCGGGTGTTGAGCGATATTCTGGAATTATGTACGATCTGAGTCCTAGTAACACAATTGGCAATTTAGCGACCCAGTTTTCGTCCATATGGGCTTTCAAGGCCTGTTTCAGAACTCTATGCCATCTCTCGATTACACCATTTGCTCCTGGGTGGTAAGCTGTGGTCTTGATGTGGTCTGTACCTAGTGTTTTAGTGAGGTGTGTGAAAAGGTGGCAATCGAATTGTTTACCTCTGTCTGTGGTGATGTATTGCGGAACACCGAAACGAGAGATCCAGCATGATAAAATAGTGTTCGCTACTGTTTCTGCTGTAATATCTGACAATGGAATTGCTTCGGGCCATCGAGAAAATCTGTCTATTATTGTTAACAGATAGCGTTGACCTTGTGATGCTGGTAATGGTCCCACAATGTCAACATTTATATGCGAGAATCTTCTCATGGCTGGGGTGTATTGTCCAATGGCACTGGAAGTGTGTCTCCATATCTTGACTTTCTGGCAGGGAATGCAAGTTTTAGACCAAAGAGATACATCGCGTTTCAATTTGGGCCAACAAAATCTATCCTGGACCAGATCGACTGAAGCTGATATGCCTGGGTGAGATAAATTGTGGATAGAATCGAAAATCTTTCGGCGAAATTTGAGCGGAATGAATGGGCGAAGTTTCTTTGAAGAAGAATCGCAAATAAGATTCATTCCGTTGTCAAGAGGCATGTTTTGAAATTTGTATGAGGAAGATTTAGACTGCAGAAGGTGTTTGAGTTCCTCACAAGATGACTGAGCTTGCGCAATTTCTTGGAGTGACACAGTGGAAGAAAGTGAAATTGTTTCAATGCGAGAACAATAGTCTGCGGGAATGTTTGTAGGACCTGGTATGTAGCGAATGTCTGTGGTAAATTGACCTAGGAAGTCTAAATGTCGTAGTTGCCTTGGAGATGCTTTATCGACGCGTTGTTCAAAAGCGTATGTCAAAGGTTTGTGGTCCGTATAAATGGTGAAATGGCGACCTTCTAGGGTATATCTAAAGTATTTAACTGCCTGATAAGCAGCTAGAAGTTCGCGATCGTAGGTGTTATAAGATTTTTGGGCTGAAGTAAGCTTTTTAGAGTAGAAACCTAGGGGTTCTAGTGTTTGATCACGTAGCTGTTGGAGGGAAGCGCCTACGGCATAATCAGAAGCATCGACATGGAGAATCAGTGGTAGCGAAGAAGACGGATGAGCTATTAGTGTAGCGTTTTTTAGGGTCTCTTTCAAACGTTCGAATGGTTCTCGAGTCTGAGGGGTCCACTCGATTTTACGTTTGTCGCGTTTTTTGGGATTCTGGCAGAGGTCGAATAGTGGTTGCTGAATTTCCGCAGCACGTGGAAGAGAACGACGGTAGAAATTTATGAGACCTAGAAATCTTCTGAGTTTTTCAATGGTATCGGGAAGAGGTAGGTCGGTAATAGCTTTGATGCGTTCAGGAAGTGGAAATAATCCAGATTTATTTACACGAAAACCTAAAAATGAATTTTCGGCCACTCCGAATTCACATTTAGATGAATTGATACGGATGCCGTTGTCTTGAAGTGTCTGAAAAAGTTTTGCTAGATGCTCTTGATGTTCTTTTTCAGAGGCTGATGCAACGAGAATATCGTCAAGATAGGAGTAGGCAAAGTCAAGATGTCTTAAAATTGAATGTAAATATCTTTGAAATGTTTGTGCTGAATTACGAAGGCCAAATGGGGTTTTAACAAATTCGAATAACCCAAATGGAGTTATGACTGCTGTTTTGGGAATATCTTGAGGTGCTACTGGAATGTGATGGAAAGCGCGAATGATATCTAATTTTGAAAAAATACGTTTGCCTTCTAACTGGGCATTAAAATCCTGCAAATTTGGAATGGGATATTTGTCTGGGATTGTTTTAGCGTTTAGTGCTCGGTAATCCCCACATGGTCTCCATGGGCCATCCTTTTTTTGCACCATGTGGAGGGGGCTTGACCATGGACTTTTGGAGGGTCTACAAATTCCCAAGTCCATCATGTGCTGGAATTCTAGCTTTGCTTGAGCTAGCTTTTCTGGGGGCAATCTTCTAGCTTTTGCAGTGACAGGTGGTCCTTCCGTACTTATAGTATGAAAGAACTCAACCTCTGGAAGGTTGCTAGAAGAAGTTTCCTTAAAAAGGTCAGGAAATTGTTGTAGCAATTTGAAGTACTGGTGTGTCGGGTCTACAAGATGAATTTTAGAATTAATTCCTGGTGGTGGGTTAGCACCGGTCTTAGAGAGGTTTGTCTTTGTATCGATTAAACGTCTATGTTTCATATCCACAAGTAAAGCAAACTCTGCTAGAAAATCAGCGCCTATAATTGGTTGCTTGATATCGGCAAGTGTGAAGGGCCAGCAGAACCTACGGCGTAAACCTAGATCCAAATCTAATAGTTGTTCGCCATAGGTATGAATAGGGGTCCCGTTTGCAGCATACAAGGTACGTTTCGATTGAAATTTCCGTTGGTCGTGAGTGGGTGGAATAACTGAAATATCGGTCGATTAGAAATTTCATATTGGAGCGTCTATCAAAAATAAAAAGGCGGCGTGTTAGGTGGTTCTCGTCTCCTGCCGCGTGGAGGGAGTGCCTTATTAGTTTTCCGACACATGTTTTGCTTTGAAATTGCAAGGTTGGATGCAACGTTTGGCGTTGTTGCCAAATCGTTCATGATACCAACACGTGGAGGTTGAGGAATTTGCGGTTATGGAATTTCGAGAAAGCTTGGGTCTTTCTCGGGAGGTAGATCGGGAACGCGTTCGCAATTCGTTGACTGATGCTGTTAGCTTCTCTAATTGCGCTTCTAATTTGGCTAGCTTGTCGGGCTCGCGTGACTGAATTTCAGCCACGCTGTATTTATCTCCGGAAAATTCCACGATTTTGTCTGCTGTAACCGACAAATTTTCTAGAGAATCGTTGCTCAAAGCCAAAATTGAACGAACGTTGACTGGTAAACGTTGTAGAAATAAAATTTTAAGGAAATTTTCTCCAATCTGACTACCGGCTAAAAACTTCATTTCGCGTAAAAGTTGCGATGGTTTTCTGTCGCCTAATTCTAATTCTGTTAAAAGTTTATTTAGTTTGCGACTATCGGACTCTTCAAATTCTAATAAAAGACGTTTCATTAGATCTGAATAGGGGGTTGATGATAACGGTTGGGTTAAAAAATCTGAAATTGACTCTGCGACATCAGGATCGAGTATAGCGAGTACATGACTGAATTTTGTCTTTTCAGAACTGATCTGCGATATATCAAACTGGGCGTCAACCTGCATTTGCCAGATTTTCACGTTACGTCTCCATATAGGAGGTAATTTTATTGCAACCCTTGCCATGATATTGCTGCTTGAAGAATCTTCGGCCATTGTGAAAAAAATCAGATAATTTTTAAATTAGAAAAGACTGACCTGTTTAGATATTCGTTTTCTGTAGGCATAAGCACGTGCGTGGAAGTTAGGCGACGTCGGCTGGAACATCAGGCTGGGCATCTTCGGCTTGCGGCACGGGGTCACCAATATGGATGTTAATTGCACTTGTTGATATTAAATCCATACGTAAACATTTAATATACTTTATTATTTCACTAACTGAATAAATTATATGATACATTTAACTATAAAACAATCACAACAGCACATAACAGATAACTGACCGAGCGTGGAGAGACGTATCTTCACTGTGTCGGTTGGTAGCGAGGAGAGAGCGAGAGAGATCCCTGGTGTCTCTTATATAGTAGTTCTTGACAGCTTGCTGTCGAATAACGTAACGCAACGTTTAGCTATCAAGAGAAACATAGGGTAGTGTTGACTAAAACACTGCGGTCGGAACCACCGCCACATATATATATATATATATATATATATATATATATATATATATATATATATATATATATATATATATATATATATATATATATATATATATATATATATATATAACCTAAATTTGGCCTGTACCTTCCTTTTGTTAGTGGCTTGGATAAGTTCGTTAGTCAGGAAAATCTGACGAGGTTTTTCGGGAAAATTTTGAGTTTTCATTCGAAAAAAAATTTTATCTCAAAAAATAAAAAAGCTATGATAAGCAAATTTGGTAGGTAGATTTACGATATAAAAAGTAAACTATACACAAAAATTTAGAATTCTATGTTACAAGAAAAAAAAGTTATAATAAAATATTTGGTGCCATTCTATGAAAATTCACTACCATAACGCACTTGCTGCGTCTTCGAGTTTTACTTTATTAGGCCACCGTAACGGCCTGTGCTTATTATATGGATATTCATAAAATATTTATTTATAATATTTAACAATAAAAAAATACCAGTATAACCGATATAGTAGAAACAATGTACAATATTTTATCAAAATTAGTCATTGTTTGAAATTGTACACAATTTTCCGAAAAATAAACCTAAAATGTTTCCGAAGCCAACGAACCTTAGGTTAATAGCAAATTGAATTATTGAAATTTGAAAATATTTATTTATAATATTCCAAGTAGTATGTTGTCACGGCAGCTCCAAATAACACAGAATGTTAAAAAATAGAGACTGTACACAACCAACTAACAATTTAGTAAATTGTCAGCCCTGGCCGATTCCTTCCCCAATATATAGGGACAAAGTATGTAAGGCTAGATGCGTTCTCACCACAATTAGAACCGTAGACCGGTTTCGCTCTCATTAGTGCCCGTCAGTACGGCATACTAATTGCAGCAAAAATACACCTATAAAGTAATACGACTATGGTAGCCAGCCTCCCAAAACTAAGTGAGATGTAAGATACGAAACACGTGCCGCCATCTCGTTGCGGAACCAAGTAGTATGTTGTCACGGCAGCCCCAAATAACACATAATGTTAAAAAATAGAGACTGTACACAACCAACTAACAATTTAGTAAATTGTCAGCCCTGGCCGATTCCTTCCCCAATATATAGGGGCAAAGTATGTAAGGCTAGATGCGTTCTCACCACAATTAGAACCGTATACCGGTTTCGCTCTAATTAGAGATAGTCAGTGGGGCATACTAATTGCAGCGAAAATACACCTATAAAGTAATACGGTTATGGTAGCTAGCCTCCCAAAGGTATAAGTCAGATGTAAGACCCGAAACACGTGCCGCCATCTCGTTGCGGAACCAAGTAGTATGTTGTCACGGCAGCTCCAAATAACACAGAATGTAAAAAAATAGAGAATATATACAACCAACTAACAATTTAGTAAGTTGTCGCAATGAGATGCGGCATGTGTTTCGTGTCTTACATCTCATTTAGTTTTGGAAGGCTGGCTACACGCTTACCAAATTTGGTTGCCCTTACTTTGTTACCTCCGGAGATATAAATTTTTCACGAAAGGAAACACAAAATTTGCAGGGAAAACCTGGGCAGAATTTTCTGTCTAAAAAACTTTTTCAAGACACTTGCAAAAGGAAGATATGTACCAAATTTGATAAAAATCGGACCATTATTTTTTGAGTTATAGGTAGTGTGACACACACACACACACACACACACACACACACACACACACAATATATATATATATATATATATATATATATATATATATATATATATATATATATATATATATATATATATATATATATATATATATATATATATATATATATATATATATATATATATATATATATATATATATATATATATATATATATATATATATGTGTGTATATGTATAAACATATAATAATTGAAATTGACCGTGACCATTATGGGTTCTAGTGGGTCTAGTTCGCGCTCATTTGAACACATTTTTTCGAAATTCAAAAGTCGGGATCTCCTCAATAGTGTTGAACGTTGGTTGTTGAAGAGTTGGCAATAACCCTCGGCAAATCAGCGAGCCATATACACCAATATACACATCATCTAAAAGTTATGCTTCTGTGATTGTGATTGGTTCTTTGAGGACGTCGTCATTTTATACGAATTTCCGTGCATAGAGAAAGCGAATTTCCTACAAATCCGCATATACTTAATTCACAACCCTTCCACATACATTTCCCATTACTTTATAGAGACTAGGCAAAACCGCATAAGTTTCCTTACTAATAATATTCCTATGAGTGATTTCTGACAGGGAAATATCTCAGCTCTAAAAATAAATAGAAAAAAAAAACACATTCTCACAGCAACATTATCGTTTAATCTTCCACAACATTAATAATAAGTACACTTTGAGAACCCAAATCACCACAGTACATTTTAAAAGACCTGACGATCGTTTCACTAACCAAGTTAGCGTCATCAGAGGATGAAAATTTTTGATTTTTTTATTCTCTGATGACGCAAACTTGGTTAGTAAACCGATCGCCAGGTCTTTTAAAATGTGTTGTGGTTAGCGTCATCAGATGATGAAAAATGCATAATTTTTCATCCTCTAATGACGCTAACTTGGTTAGTGAAACGATCGTCAGGTCTTTTAAAATGTGTTGTGGTGATTTGGGTTCTCCAAGTGTACTTATCAGTGCTCATCACAGATTCCAATCTTCACTTAGTGTTCCATAACATTATTTAACGTGTCGGTTTCATCATATTTATTTTTTCTAATAAATTATTTGGTTATGTAAATATATATCCCACTTACTGCCTTATGAGTTTAACGATTAATATTTAATCGCAAGCCTATAAGTTTATTCTAATTACGTCATTTTTGTGACTGGCTGCCTAGGTTACCATTTGTCAGGATGTCAGCAGTATCAAAACATCAAGCTCAAGTCATATTTATGTCATTTGTCAGTTGGTATTTTGTCATTTGTCATTTGTCATTTGTCATTTTGTCATTTTGTCATACTTTCAAAAGATGGTAGGCCGTAGGCCAAAGGGATGGTAAATACTAAATAGCCAAATATAATCGAAAATTCCAAACAAAATGAATCGAATGGGGCAAGTTATGAGCTGTTGTGAGTAGTTAAGTGAAAGTGTTATTGAATTGTTAATTGTTAGGGGATCGCTAATGAAATTATGTATTATTTATGAAACTTTGTCTAAAATTCTGCCCAAATGGCCCAAAGTAGCACAAGTGGAACTGCACCGAGGCGACATGCTCGGGATCAAGATTCGGCCTCTATTACATCTAGAATAGCAGATATTGCCGAGTGGGAAGCTAATGAGGTAAGTAATTCATTAATTATTGTTTCCATTACTTTGTGAAACCGTTCCATACTAAATGCAGAAGGTAAGGACCCACTGAGCAAGGTAATATTGCACCAACCTTAAAGAATCTTTTCCAAAGAAAGTGTAAGTTTGATAGATTACTTACAGAAAGCCTCCTGCAAGTTTGCTGCAAACAGCAAATCTTCCCCCCAGTGGCATTACAAATGCAAATGTTTCTTTTATAACCTTACTGCAAGTTTACTGTAGTCAGCTGTCGCAAACTTTACACTTACAAATGTTAACCTTACAGCATGCTTCAATGTTAAAAGGGCTTAGCGAAGTTATAAAATTTAAACTTATATTTACAACTTATCTGCAATTGTATATATTATATATACAGTGCAAGTTTGCAACTTGGAATAATTCCAATTAATCTACTTCAGGTTTTTTAAAAAATGCTCGGAGTCAGATAATATTCTGTTACAATATTTTCAAAAATGTATTACACAATTTGTGTCAAATGTCATTGATAATTTTTGTAAATGAAAACCGTAGCTTTTTGTTGACTATTTTGAAAGTACACGTCAAGCTATACAAAACCACTAAATTTCAAATTTTTATTATAAATCTTAAGTTGAAAGCACGAGAAAAAATTTGTCTAGTTATCAATGAATACAAAATTTAAATCTACTGGTTTTCTACAATTTCACATGTAAGAACTTTAAAAATAGTCAACAAAAACCTAGGGTTGGTTTAAAAAAATTATCGATGAAGTCATTTTTCAAATATGGTACCTACATACTGTATATATTTTTTAAAAGACTGCAAAAGACGTGAAATACTAATCAATGTGCCCAAGCATTTTTGAAAAAAAGAAACTGTATTTGATTAACTGAATTTGTTTCAAGTTACAAACTAATACTGAATATAGGTATAGGTGTATTTATACATAATATATATTTCTTGTAAAACTGTAAAAAATGACTTAAGACAATGTTGATTAGAATAAAATCTTTATTACATAAAAAAATTAAAGACTTACAACACATTTCATTTCTGCTGATTGATAGATATATAGCTTTTATTGACCATCAAATGTACAAGGTAAGTCACTGCCTTTATAAGTACTGACTATAGCTACTAGATACCAGATAGGTAAGACATATAGCGAGAGGTCAATGTTTAGGCTAAAATGCAGTTCTAGGCAAGATTCAGCGACAAAATAGATAACTTGAACTCGGGATTTGACAGATTTCAAAAATTCTTTTTTCTAAATGAATACCAATTAATTGTTTTTGATATTGTTTTACTAAATAACACTTAGTCGTCTAGGAAAACGTGTGAAACACCAATAACAAAAACGAAGTCTTCTGCAGCATTACTCATTTCGAGCTGCGAGAATTTTTTTGTTTCTAAAATATGTAGTAACATATGCGACATAAAATAAAGTCAACATATCAAATACTATTGTGAAACAAGAAATATCTAAAATGGTGCATTCATTTCGATTTTAGAGAAAGTTTCATTGAGTAAACGTAAGAATATGCAATGGATAAATCAAGCGCAGGGAAACGAATACAACTTTAATGCAAAAATAGCCTAAATATGGGGACAGTCTCTGAAAGCATTCATGCATATGTCTTAACTATCCTTATTGAGTAATTATAGTACCGACAATGTCTGTGTACATTCAGAAACATTGAGTTAAAATAAAGCAAGATTATGACTACAATGAATTACGTATATATAAAAAAAGTCTGTTGCTAGTGGAACCTGCCTTCCAAAGCTTTTGCCCAAGTCACTCACACATACAGACACACACACTATAAAAAATGAATACAAATAGTATGTAACACTATACACATTAGTTTAGAGCACCAATAAATTCCTTTACCTTGGTTTTTTTTGTTTTAAAACACCCACTAGTGCCTACATTAATCTTGTTAGTGGGAGCATCTTAATAACATTAGGTAGGAAATTGAGGAATTTGATTCCCAAGTAATCAAACATCTGCTTTATTTTCTCCTTTTTGTGCAACCGTATTTTTAATTGATGCCTCCACCTGGTATTGATGTTGCGAGCTTCACCATTCACTGGATATTTTGAATACATTTACTGAAGAAGAATATGGTTGGAAGGGTACCTAAGTATCCCATTTGCCTCAAACACATCAGGGCAGCTTTTTCTTGGACCTAGGCACACAATGGCCTTATTGCTCTTTTTTTGCATGACAAACACATGTTCCGCTGCTGACGAGTTAACCCATATGAATGTTCCATATGATAGGATGCTGCGACAATGTGCAAAATAAGCAATCCTGGCAGCTTGATGGGTACTGTACTGTTCCACTGTTCTTATGATGTTGATTGCTCTGGATAAGCCTCCTGCTTTCACAGGTCAATCATGTCATTTAACGTTATAAAATGAATTGGTCTGATCAGGTAAGACATCTCCACGCTGCTTCTAAGGACATAACAAAATTCGTATTAATTAGGTTTTCTTTTTCGTTTAATAGATTTCATAAAAAGAAACAAAAATATAAAAAGGAACAGCCATTTAAAAATAATTCACCAATAGCAACATACCAAAATTTTATTATGCTACAGAAAAGTGACTAATTTTATTGAATTCACACATGTATTTATTTAGTATATAGCTGTTTTAGGGATGCTTACCTGTCATGTTTGTCAATATACATAGATCAAATAACAGGTTATGATGATGAAATCATAAATATAGACAACAATCCGCCATTAATCATTAGTGCCGGGTGCTTTGTCAGAGCCAGGTCACTGTTGGCGTCGGTGTTGGTATTGGACGATGATGGCATACGATCGAACATACACGATCACGAAAGCGGAGGGAATTCAAATAAATGTTTACAAATTAAAACAAACTTTCAGAAACATTACAATTGTAACTTTACGTGAGCTTATAAATGCAGACAACCAACAAGCCAGCAAAGGAGATATTATATTTGAAAGTTATGTTAAAGTTTCATTTGTAAGTTTGCATTGGTTTTTTTGGTTGCAAACATTTAGAAATGTTGCAAATTTAACTTGCTTAATGGTAAATTATCTAACGTTGCAGTAAGCATTTGTAAATTACCATGCTTAGTGGGGAATCATCGATTTTCTAGTAAAGCAACATTACCAAGTATTTTATGATTTGATTTCTATTATATACCTTTTTGAAGGTTTAGTTTTTCAAGCATTACTGATAATGTACTTTTTTATCATGTACATTAAGTAGTTTGCTGACCTAAAATCTCTTACATTATTTCAGGCCCTACGCCAGAGGGAGCTTGAAGAAGCTAGAGGCCGTGCAGCACAAATGGAAAAAACAATGAGGTGGTGGTCAGACTGCACAGCAAATTGGAGAGAAAAATGGAGTAAAGTAAGAAATGAACGAAATAAAGCTCGTGAAGAATGTAAACAATTAAGAAACAAACTGGAAGCAGCCTTAAAGGATACAAGTGTTTATAAAAGAGAAAAAGAAGAATTTGAACAACAAAATGACCAATTGAAAAAAGAAATTGAGCGTATTCACATATTGCTTTTAAAACATGCAGGCCAATTTGATAGTCAGATTTTTGAAGCACTTGGTGATGATCCTTTAAAAGATTTTGCTTTTTCACAAACAAATGGATCACCTGTAAGAGAATCAAAAAATGGATTAATACAACAGCAACAGTTCGAGCCTGAGACTACTTTATATAATGATATTGGCAAAGAATCATCTTTAGAGGATTATATTCTGCAAGGGGCTGTACCTCGGTTTGTGAAAGAATTAAGAGACAGTCCAAATTCAATCAAAGATGGAGTTGAATCCTCTAATGGCATTGATAAGAAATTAGACAAAAGTTTCCATAAAGATGAATATGACGAAGAGTATGTTATGCAAAAACTTTCTATGTTGCAGTTAAGATTAGATGAAGCAACAAAAACATTGCAGATTGAAAGAGAGTAAGTTTCAAATTCAGTAATGCTAAGCATAACAAAATTTTAAATAAGACTTTCTTTAATTCTAAACTATTATTATTTTAGAGAAAAGTCACAACTTCATCGTACAATTGAACGTATAACAGCTGATTTACAAGATGCAAAGAATAAATGTGATGAGCTCAGGGAAGCAAGACAGGAAGCTGCAAGAGAGTTACTCAATTTGCAGGATCAACATGAAGAAGAAATCAGGTTAGTTAAAGCTGATTTACAGGATGAAACAACATCACGAGAAGGAATGGATAGAAGATTAAGTGATCTTCGTGCTGAAGTGAGTTTCCTTTTCACTTTTTTTTTTTCTAGGAAGTGCTGATGCAAACCATATTATTAGCTTTATAGCAAGTGTTTATTTAATTTTTTATCAAGGTTAGCTATAGAACATGAAACTTTTTTTTCTTCTATATTATCCAGTTCCTTTGAATGTTGTATACTTACTTTCTTTGTCAACTGCATTTCATGGTGACTGAATTATTATTGTGTCTGTCTAAATGAGTGAAGATTGAAACCTGTGATGAGCACTAATAAGTACAATTTGGACAACCCAATTCAGCACAGTATTAGACAAGCATGTAAAGATAAATTAACTAAAAATTTAAATGAAAATAAGCCCAATAATAGAAAAAACGTTAATCAAATAAATATAGTTAAACAACTGTGTGAGAAAGAATGTTTTTATGTTAGCAGACAAGGGTAATAAGGTTGTGATTTTAGATAAAAACGATTATAAAGATAGAGTATATAACGCAATAGAATCAGGACTGTGTAAAAAACTAAATAGAAACCCTGTCCCAAAAATGATTTCCGAAGTTAAACACAATCTAAAGAGATGTCATCTATCTATCTATCATAACCTTATTACAAAAGACTTACGAAAAAAGTTACAAGTTTCAAATCCTAAAGTTCCTAAAAAGTATTGACTCCCGAAAATCCATTAACCCGGAAAATCGTTAAGACCTATTGATTCAGCTATAGATTCCCCGACATACAATGGTTAACAAACGAATTTAAAGGCTTGCCTATTAAACAAAAAAGTTTTTCAGTCTCAAATTCACTTGAATTTATTAATAAAGTTCAAAATATTAAGTTGGTTGAAGGTGAAGTTTTAATATCTTTTGATGTGACCTCGCTGTTTCCCAGTGTTCCCATAAAAGACGTGCTAAGGTATTTAGACCAATTGTTAAAAATGAACAACATAGATGAAGAGGTCTGCAAAGACTATATAAATTTAACAAATCTTTCCACAAATCAGAATATTTTTCAATGTAATAATGAATTTTTTGAACAAACCCATGGCACAGCAGTGGGCCATCCTCTTAGACCTTTTCATGAGTTGATTTGAAACGGACTTAACAAATGAAAATGACCATTTTCCTAGAGTATGTTTTGTTACGTGGATGATGTTTTTGCAGTATTTAATACAAATGTATGCAAAGTAGCCGATTTTATTACAAAATTTAACAGTAAATTTGCCTCCATTAAATTCACGCATGAAATAGAAATTAATATCAAATTACCTTTTCTTGATGTATTAGCCATTAAAAATAGAGACACTTTAGAATTTGACATCTACAGAAAGGAAACCACTACCGTGAATTGCATTCTGATTGACTCACACCATAGTTTTCTACAAAAAATGGCTAGTTTGAATTTTGTAGTTCATGGATTAATACAGTTTTCCTTAAATAAAGAAAGATACAACAGAGAACTTGAATATATTAAAAATGTAGCTAAGTATAAAGGTTATTCTGTCTGCTTAGTGGAGAAACTAGTTAATAAACATAAAACAAAGAAAATGTTAGCGGAATCTACGACTTTCAGAAAAGATAAACCAGTAAAAACCGTTGTATGTTTACCATTTGAACCACGAATTACGAGAGGTTTTAATAGCAGTTTTAAGAAACTCAATTTGTTGCTAACATTTTCTACAAAAAAATACATTAAAAAATTTGCTAGGTAACCCAAAGGACAAAGATAAAACCACAGATGGTGTTGGGAATCTATGAAATAGGTTGTAAGGATTGTGAACTTAAATACGTTGAGCAAACTAAAAGAACCATTGAAACTAGATTTAGAGAACATTTAGCGCAACTGAGATATGACACTATGGACAAATCATGTATTGCTCAGCATATTTGGGATAATATTCATCATGTAGATACAGAAAATCTCAAGTTAATAAAAAATATCAGGCAGTCGCATCAGCTTGATGCTTACGAGAGTATATATATCGTAAGTAATTTGTAGTTCATTGTTCGAACTGTTATCGTAACAACCAACATGTCCTTAGAAGGAATATTTGATAATGACACACAGCATAACAAAGGTAGGTATGCAGTTTAAATCACAGGGATTTAAGACTCAACTGTGGGCGTCTTGTCTGTATACCTTCCTAGAGGACGCTGTTCAACTAACATATAAATAGTAGTTCTAGTCTCTATTCACTTAGTTTACTCAACCCCTTGATGACATTAACTTTGTTGGCAAAAAGATCGCCAGGGTCAGAAAACTGTATTGTGATTAAATGGGTTCTCCAAATTGTATTTATCTATGTCTGTATAGTTAAATAATGGATGTTAAACGGTTTCCACTTTATTGAATGTTTAATGGACTAATTGGCGTTGACTTTTGATGAAAAAATTGGCTATCCAGTCAGCTTTTCGCAGTATTGCTAGATTTACATTAAGTGCTTTTACTTTGTAGCACAAGAAATTTCTTGTGGAAAGTTACTCAAAAAATTGTAAATTGGGAGGGTTTTAACTTATATACAAAGTATTTTGATTAATTTGGTAAACAATATGTGAAATTTGATGCTGAATTGCACCATTGCACCTGTTAGCAGTGGTTTGTTTCCCATTTTTTTAGTTTTTTTTGCAATTTAGCCTTGCTGTTAGTGATGGGGAATCATCGTTACTTTTTAATACTGTCATGTAATTGTTACTTTCAGGTCAGTATTCGTTACATTGTATTCGTTACAAAGTAATCATTTAGAATATATGTTGCACAGACAGTAAGCCCTAAACCAGTATCAAATATGTAGCTAATTCTCATGCCTCAAACATTAATGTATATGGATCTGTTACACTCTACCCCTTCCATGAATATTGACTAATTGGCATAGCTACTCTACTTCTATACCGGTTTCTTATTTACCATAAACTAACCATAATGTAGGGTAGACTGGAGGAATACCGGCAATTGGGGTAAATCCAGCCGTCAAGTTTTTCCCACACTGATAACATTTTTCGAGGAGCTTACGTCTCTGGTCACGCATCTTAGTAAACCTAAAGGTTAGTATCATTTAGGTAGTGCTGGTACAAGCTATGTGCTTTTTATAGAGAATTTTCTGAAAAAAGCATGTGCTGCTATAAGAAAGGTGTGTGTTCAATGCTGCATATTTCAACAACGGTAAGTTATAAAAATTGTTTGTATGTATAAAAATGCTGTCTTCTTTTACTCAGTTTACTCAAAACCCACGTAAATTTAGTCATTTTTAAAGTATGTATTGGGTTTTAGATGATTGCTTTATGGGTAATTCCGGCCACCATTGTGTGGGTAATATCGGTATGGCCGGCATTACCTCATATAATTTTATTTCGCATTGTTTAAAATTTTAGTTGGTTTTCAGACGCTGCAGACCTATAAACGAAAAACTACCAGAGCTTCTTGGACTTCGGAGATGCTTCAGGCAGCTCTGGCAGCTATAGAAAATGGACGTCCTGTTCGGGAAGTTTCAAGAAGTTTTGACATTCCAAGAGCGACTCTTCAAGATCGACATAGAGACGGCCGAGTATCCAAGCCTCAATTGGGACGATGCCCAGTATTTACTAAAGAACGGGAGCGGGAATTATCGGAGCAAATAATTACTCTTGCCAAACTCTTTTTAGGAATTACACCGGCTCAGGTTCAGCAAAGCGCCTACACTTGCCAAATCCAATAATTTGGAAAATCGATTTAAGGAGGAAAAAGGCTCAGCAGGTCGTGATTGGTTAGAAGGATTTTTATGACACAATCCACAAATGACACTAAGGAAACCAGAATCAACCAACGTAAATCGTGTGATTGCTTTCAACAAAGAAGAAATTGGAATTTTTTTGGCAAACCTTAATACTTTAATGGACAAATATAAATTTTCTCCAGCAAGAATATTTAACGCTGATGAAACTGGCATTACAACGTCCAAACAAAATGTACGCTAAAACCGGCCAAAAAAGAGTGGGTTCTTTAACTAGCTGGGAGAAGGGAAAAACCACTACTGTTATGTGTTCATTTGGCACGTCTGGAATTTATGATCCTCCAATGTTCATTTATGCCAGGAAAAGAATGGCTGATCACTTGTAGAATAAAGGACCTTTGCGCTATTTATCGCTGCTCAGAAAACAGATGGATATCCGAAAATTTATTCATTGTATGGTTAAAGCACTTTGTGGATTGTGTTAAAATTTCAAATGAAGATCCAGTTCTGCTATTAATAGATAACCACTCGAGTCACTGCTCGCTGAATGTCTACAACTTTTGCAAAGAAAGATGAATTATTATTCTGACGATTCCACCACATATGTCGCAACGAGTTCAACCGCTTGATGTTACTTTTTATGGTCCTTTGAAGTCAGCATATAATTCAGAATGTGATAAGTTTATGAGAAATAACCTAGGAGAAAAAATTAGGGCCGATATTGTTGCTGATTTGTTCAACAAAGCTTTCGGTAGAGTTGCAACTATGGAAAAAGCCACTAAAGGTTTTGAGGTAACTGGAATATTTACTGTCAACCCTGATGTTGTGCAGAAGATTTTGCCCCTGCTGAAAACTTAAACCTTCAAACTTCAATGAGCCGATTCCCAGAAATGAACAAATAGCACAGAACAGAAAAGATGAAAGGTAAAAAGATATAGGAGAACGAAGAATGAAGGTAGACACAAACCAAAATGAAATAAGAGAACCTATCATTTGGAAAAATAATACCAGTTCCTGGATGTTCTGGAATTAATAACCAAAACGGAAAAAAAGGTGGAAAAAAGCAACACTCTCAAATATTTACGTCTCCTCCCATGAAAGACATTCTAGAAGAAAAAGAAACTGCAAAACAGAAAGAGCTGCAGAAGATAGAGCAGTCAAAAATAAATGGATTAAAAAAACAAGTTTTCGGCAACCTCAATGACACCAGCATTTTGGAGGAAAAAAAAAACAAATACTCTATAGCAAAAAGAAAAGCTCAGAAAGAACACAAAAGTGACATACCATAAGTGTGATGAGGAAGAAGAAAAGGCAGACTCCGAAGTTACTGAGGACATTTGCATTATTTGTGGATAGTGGGAAAAACCGGAAACTCTGGCTAAGATGTGTGTGCTGTTCTGAATGGGCTCACAGTAAATGTACCAATGAGGAAAAAAGAAAAGCCTTTCTGTGCGATTTCTGCCTATAAGCAAACTTTTTTTTGTATTCTTTTTAAACTGTTTCGTTCAGTTCTAATAAACATGTATTTTGTTCTGTAGCGTCTTATCTTTTATTTAAACCTACCAGTCCTCTTAAATCATAAAATCTCCAAGATATTTAAAGACTTTCCTTAAGGGGCTCCAGCCTACCCTATACCTAAGATGCTGTGACTCTTATGATTAGTCAATAAATAAATACTATATGCTAACAATGACGACACCAATAAATATAATGTGGGAAATCCCATTCTTTTTATTTGCAGAATTTAATGTTTTATTCAACGAAAAACCTACATAGAAATACAATCGGATTAGCATTGTATTGCTATTTTGTTGTTTTACATATATTACATTCAATTAAAAAAAAAACTCAATTAAAAAATAAAAATATGAAACTCCTCAAACTTAAACAAAGTGTACTCATATCTACTTTAGAAAATATACCTATATATATATATATATATATATATATATATATATATATATATATATATATATATATATATATATATATATATATATATATATATATATATATATATATATATATATATATAAACTACAAGCTGTTTAATAATTATCTCTGTTGTAGAATACTATGTTGCAGTAGGATTACTTATTCCTTGTAATGAAATGTTTATATTGCAGTTTCTCCCTTCACTTTCAAATTGCTTCTGCTATTGACAGTGAACAGTTTAATTTGTTCATTTGTTAAGGCAGTGAAAGAGGAAAATTTTTGTCAATAAAAATTTATAATTTTTTACCAGTTGTGATTTTTATAGTGAAAGTAAAATTGTAAATTTATATAATTTATTTTTCTTTTTTTTTTACATAGCTTGAAAGATTGCAGACTGAAAATGCTGCAGAGTGGGGTAAACGGGAACGGTTGGAGACTGAGAAATTATCCATGGAAAGAGATAATAAAAAGTTGAGGGCAGAGTTACGTGACATGCAAGAACGGCTTGAAAGAAGAGGAAGACCTTTATCAAATTCTGATGCAGAATTAAGACATCTTCAGCAAGAATTATCTGATAAGAACAAGGTATTTTTCCTTAGACACATCAGTATTTACGTACTTGCCATATATGTGGCTTCAAATAAATGATTGTGGCATTTCAAGGGATCGCATATCTTTTAGTTTTTAGTTACAGTGTTTTTCAGGAATTTTTTTTTCTTCACACAATATGTTTTAGACATTTTAGAAGCTGAGAAGAATCTGGTCGAAAGCATTATTCTGTTTATTTAAACTTTTCTGTTTTATATACGAGCTATTTCTTAAAATGAAGGGAAACTCACTACGTGAAATATTGAAATATATTTATATATGTATAATATTGTAACGTAAAATTAAATAACAAATTCAAAAAAAAAATGTTTTTAATATGTCAATAAATTAAAAGTGAAATGTCAATTAAATACAGTGTGGGTTTTCGCTGTTGATATAATTTGTAATTTGTATATGTGTTGATACATGACAATAAAAAAAGAGATTCGGCTTCTAATAATAATATTTATTAATGCACTTGGTATTTTACGTAATATACAAACAAAAAATGTATAGTCTTAGACAGGCAAAAATAATACAATATTTCACATATTAAAAACTTTACGTGCATTTGACCTAAACTGGCTATATTATGCCATGCCAAACATATCAAACCCAAAAAAAAGCTGTTGCTACTATTAACTATGCTCAGATGGCTGTATTTGCCATAGTTCGGTGGGATTCACCACCCAGCATGCCAGGATTACGAACAGTATGTGGACAAACTCTTATTCTGAATTGAAATAGGACATTGCAGCTATCTATAATTCCATTGAGAGCTTTGTAAGCGAACAGAATTTCCTTTGCAGATAAAGTGATGCAGTTAATAGTTTAAGAAGATTCAGATCCCAAAGATGATGTCAGAATTGTAGGATCTTTATAATTCGTCCTTATGTAAGAAGCAAGAAGGTTTGCTATATCTTGTGAGCAGCTGAGCATAAGAGATGGAAGATAACGTTAGTGGTTGATCTATAAAGTTTCCAAAATAAAGATCGATCATGGAAAATATTAGATTCTATCTTGTCAATGTAACTAATATGAAGTTGTTTGGCAAGATCTCTACATTTATCTCAAAGAAACCTAACGTCCTGGAGATCTGATAAACTATGGGAGTTATATTTTTTATTAGCAGCTTTCTTACTATAAATAAGACTCTTGAACTCTCTATTAAACCAAACAGGAAAAGTAGATGGCTTAATTTTCATCACTGGTACAAACAAAGCAGTAAAGAAAAAAAAATGCATTTATAAAGAAAATACATTTTTGCAAAACCATGATTTGACAAAATTTTGTCACAGAATTTGGTGAAAATCAATCATTCCCTAGACTAGGTATCCAAGAATAAGTTTCCTAAATTGCAGGCTTTTGGATACCAAATAAAAACGTAGTTCAAACTAAAAAGTAAATATGGCCTTCTTTATTTATTTTTTCAATTTGGCTGCTAAAAGTAGCACATGTTATTCAAAAAAACATTTTTTTCATCTTTTACTGATTTTTTTTTGTGTTGAAAAAAATATGCCTGATTGTATGTATAGTTCATAAAGGATCAGACAACTTACCCTCTCTCAAGTTTCAGTTTGCAATTTAACAAATTTTCAATAATATCCTTATTTATTTTTTGTGGTTTTTTCTTCTTTCTCAGAATATTTTTTCGGTTTTTGTCAAAATGTGCTTGATTGTGTTGCTTATAGAAATTGAGAATAAAGCCCACTAGTCCTATCTCAAAGGATAGATAGGGATATAAAAAGTGTAAGATTTTTTTCATTGTGTTCCAATATTTTTTGGTTTTGAAAGAGTGTGTCTTATTGTGTAGTTTATAAAAAATTACGATGAAGACAACTTATCCCTCATCAGCCCTTAGTTTGTAATCCAAAAAAGTTTGAATATTAATATTTTTTATGGGGTTGTTGCTTCTTTCTCCTGGTATTTTTTCAGGTACGTTTATTTTTTCGTTTTTTCCTGATATTTTTTGTTTTGAAAACTGTGCCTCATTGTGTAGTTCATAAAGAATTAGAATAAAGACAACTCATCATCCTGTATCAAGATTAAGTTCTCAGTTTAACAAATTTTGAATAATATGAGTATTTATTTTTTAAGCGGTTGTTCCTTCTTTCTGACAGTATTTTTTAAAGTTTTTGTCAAAATTTGCTTGATTGTGTAACTTATAGAGATTGAGAATAAAGCCCAATAATCATGTCTCAAAGGATAGTTCTTGATATAAAAAGTAAGATTTTTTTCATTGTTTTCCAATATTATTAGTGAATTTTTATTAACAAAAATTCACTAATAGAGAGGAGAGATGGTGAGATTTTGCAAAAAAAATTTCAAATGAGCGCAAACTAGGACCCCTAGAAGCTATATCTGGGGTCAGTTTCAATTTGTATATGTTTATATATATATATATATATATATATATATATATATATATATATATATATATATATATATATATATATATATATATATATATATATATATATATATATATATATATATATATATATATATATATATATATATGTATATATGTATGTATTTATGTATGTATCTAACCGATAACTCAATATATATATATATATATATATATATATATATATATATATATATATATATATATATATATATATGTATGTATGTATGTATGTATGTATGTATGTATGTATCTAACCGATAACTCAAAAAATAATTAACCGATTGCGATCAAACTCGGCAAGTGCCTTTCTTTTATAAATGGCTTGGTTCGTTAGTCAGGAAAATCGGACAAGGTTTTCCGAGAAAATTTTGAGTTTTTCTTTCGAAAAAAAAAATAATTTTTCTCCGAAAATTACAAAGTTATTTTAATGAAATTTAGTAGATATGTTGCGTTGAGAAAGATCTTAGTACGTACCAAAACACAACTTTTTAAGTTTATAGAAAATTGGTTTTTCAAATTTTGAGTTTTCTTTCGGAAAAAAAATTTTCTCCGAAAATTACAGAGTTATTTTAATGACATTTGGCGTATATGTTGCCTTGGGGAAGGTTTTTACTACATACCAAAACTCAACTTTCTAAGTTTATCAAAAATTGAGTTATCCAAGTTTGAAGCATTTAATAAAAATTCACTACCATAACGCACTTGCTGCGTCCCGAGCTTTTTAGTTTTGAAGAAAGTGTGTATTATTGTGTAGTTTATAAAGAATCAGAATGAAGACAACTTATCCCGCCTCAGCATTTAGTTTGTAATCCAAAAAAGTTTGAATATGAATATTTTTAATGCGTTGTTTCTTTTTTCTATCGGTATTTTTTCCGAGACGTTGTTGTTTCGTTTTTCCTGATATTTTTCAGTTCTGAAAAACTGTTTCTCATTATGTGGTTCACAACTCATCCTATATCAAGATTCAGTTCGCAATTAAACAAATTTTGAATAATATGTGTAGGTATTTTTGAAGGCGTTGTTTCTACGTCTTTCTGTTATTTATTTGGGTTTTTACCATTTATCTGGTTGCTTAGCATATGGTGTTTGGAATAAATCCCACTAAACCTGTCGCAAAGAATAGTTAGTGGTATAAAAAAAATTCAAATTATGACGATTTGCTTTTTAAGGGGTTGCTTCTACTTTTCCTTGGATATTTTCAGTATTTAATAAAATTAGATCGTTTGTGTAGCCGATAGACATTAACAATAAAGTACACTAATCATGTCTTAAAGAATAGCTAGTGCTATAAAAAAAATTAAATCATATGGATTTATCATAATTTGTTCATTTTGTATCGATATTTTTAATTTTGAAAACAATGTTACTGATAATTCTAGTTACCGAAAAGCAGAATATTGGTAATTATTTTGTCACAAAAAACAGTTGGCAGTCTAAAAGTTTATTTATTTATTCTATTTATAGACCAGAGTTGTTTCTAATTCTTTCCCTCATTTTTTTAAAGTTTTTAACATTTGTCTTGTTGTGTAGCTTGTAGAGATTGACAATAAATCCTGTCTCAAAGAATAGTTAGCGGTATAAAAAATCTTTAAAATTATGAGGAATTGCTTTTTAAGGTGGTTGCTTCCACTTTTCCTTGGTATTTCAGTATTAAATAAAATCGAATCGATTGTATAGCTTATAGATATTAAGAGTAAAGTCAACTAATCATGTCTCAAAAAATATCTAGTGCCATAAACATGTAAAATTATAAGGATTATTTTTTAAGGAGCTTTTCATTTTGTATTGATAGTTTTCAGTTTTGATAACAATGTGAATGATAATTCTACTTACCGAAAAGCAGAATATTGGTAATTATTGTGTCTCAAAAAACAGTTAGCAGTCTAAAAGTTTTAAAATTTTATTAATTTACTCTATATACGAACCGGAATAGGAGAATATAATATTTATAACATTGTATTAGTATTTTCACTTTAAAATTATGGTATAATTTATGTAATAGATGTTTAAAAGTATTAAAGAATATTTAATTACTGGATACTAAACATTCTGTAAATAATTTTTTTTAACGTCTGTCTATTTCCGCGACTATGGCTAATCACCAAAGCCAGGGGGCAGTTTCACCTCACTATCCTGGAAATTTTGCCGTACGCCTCTCTTTCTGTAAAGACTGTAGGGATCTTTAACGTGCCCAACATCACATGGAGACGAGACCGACGGTTTAACACCCCCTTTGAAGGGCGGAACGTGCAGACATTCAACTTGCTCAAATACAATGCCACAACCTTGGTTGATGTTAATTGTATTTCAGTATTTACTGAAAAAGTGAAAGGGAAACTCTGGTAATCGGGCCTGGTACCGCTCAGTTCAGACGTACATATCGTTTCCAGTGAACGACCGAGGCTCTGTAATTAAATGAGAGTTATAAATATTAAAACTCTTTTTTTCTATACTTGAATGATATGAGATTCCCTTTTTTATTTGATGGGTTCGTTTTGCTGCCAGGTGTGAATGATCAGCGTGTCATATTTCTCTTTCGTGCTGCAGAAATAAAAAAGTTTGTCCAGTGATACTATGGATCTCTGTGAACCGGAAAACAGTGGATTCAGGTTACTAAGTAACACATACTGAAGAACCTATGATTCACACAATGTAAACTGTTCTGTTATTCGTTAAACATTTGTTGCTAAAATACTAAGAGTTAATAGAGAAAGAAAACCTTAATAATAATATAATTTATTCAAAATTTTAACACAGCAAAAGATACACTTCACCATATTAAACAAAATGAATAATTGTAAAAAAGAAACATGAACACATGTATAGAAATATAAAAAAATGTACTAATATTGAACCATATTACAATACAAGTACAGCAATTTACTAAACTAAAATATAATATATATTAGGTTTGATTGTGAGTGGGCCATACTGGTCCCTCCACTGCGACCATAAGGTCTATTGTGGCTCGTAATATGTATACTTATAAAACAAATAACATATTTATAAAATAAATAAATCTCCGCAGAGGCGGCATAAGGCGAGGGCGACGTGGGTCACCACCTACAGCCTCACAGTCTGGAGTGGCTTCTCACCTCGGAGCAATTATGCGTTAAAATTTGTTAACACAAGTAAACATATTACTCGTCATCAAATGATAAATACAATTATTAAGGAGTTCAGTAAGGCTAAAAGCAGGAAATTTCTGTTTTAATTTTTGTTTACTTTTTCTTTAATGTTAGCCACAGAATCTAATTTTTATTTTTATGAATAAAAATTTGACAGTTTCAATTGTTTTTTATAAAATCAGTCTTTTTGCGCCACCAAAGGGCCTCGTAATATGTATCTTACCCACATCCAATTTAGGTCTTGCCCCACCACTGAATCTATGTATCAAAAAACTCTTTAAGAGGGTTAAGTTCAGGGGCAATTAAATAGTTAATTAGCTCGTTCTTTAATGCTTTATAATTAACTGCATTTCGAATATAATCAGGTAATTTATTATAAATACTAATTCCCATGTGTAGTGGACTCTTTTTGTACAATGTCAAACGATGCATAGGTACTATAAACCCCCTTCGTCTTGTCCCATAGTTGTGATCAAATTTGTACTATCGGATCAACTTTTTATTCTTAGAAATATGTGAGATCATCTTGTAAATAAAGTAAAATATAACATATATCCTTATAAAAGAAATAATATATTTGTAAAAGGAATAAATCTATGTATAAAAAACTCTTTAAGAGAATAAAGTTCAGTGGCAATTAAATAGTTTATTAGCTCTTTCTTTAATGCTTTATAAAACTGCATTTCGAATATAATCAGGTAATTTAGTACAAATACTAATTCCCATGTATAGTGGACTCTTTTTGTACAATGTCAAACGATGCATAGGTACTATAAACTCCCTTCGTCTGGTCCCATAGTTGTGATCAAATTTGTACTCTTTGATCAACTTTTTATTCTTAGAAATATGTGAGATCATCTCGTAAATAAAGTAAAATATAACATATTATATCCTAATAAAAGAAATAATATATTTGTAAAAGGAATAAATCTATATATAAAAAAACTCTTTAAGAGAATAAAGTTCAGTGGCAATTAAATAGTTTATTAGCTCTTTCTTTAATGCTTTATAAAACTGCATTTCGAATATAATCAGGTAATTTATTACAAATACTAATTCCCATGTATAGTGGACTCCTTTCCTACAATGCCTCACGATGTATAGGTACTACAAGCTCCCTTTGTCTCGTCCCATAGCTGTGATCAAATTTGTACTCTTCATCAACTCTTTATTTTTTAAAATATATAAGACCATCTCACAAATGAAAGCTGTTATGGCCGTGAGTACATTAAGTTTAACAAAAATGCCTTTACAAAATCCTGTGGATTCATATTATTTAGCATTGTCATAATTGATATTTTTTTCAATAATAAAGATTCTATCAAGATCAAGACTACTCCCCCAAATTATGATACCAAACCTAAGTAACAATTCAAGGTTTGCAGATATACCATCTTTAAATTTTCAAGTGTTAAATATTTCTTCAAAACATATAATGTGTATTTTTTAACTAATTCTATAATAATTTGGTGTACTCAGTGAAATATGTTTGATGTCCATCCACATCTATTTCATACGAGAATGTTCAGCTTTAAATAAAATATATTTAGTCTTCAGCTCACTTATTACTAAGCCCTTAGAATGAAACCACTCTTTCATATTTCAAATTTCCTTCATATTTTCAACAATACTATTCGTATTTTTTAGCTTTAACAGCCAATTAGTATCATCAGCGTAACTGACAAGGTGATGGGACTAACTAAATCATTGATAAAAACAACAAATAAAATAGGTCCTAAGATGCTACCATGAGGTATTCCCACAGTGACAGAAACAGGGTCTGATATAAATCATAGAGTGTGTTATGTGTGATGGTTCTGTGTAATGATGATATCCTGAAAATATTTAAGTAATGATACAGTAGTTATCCACAGAGAGTTCTATAACTACCACATTCGAATCCCCCTCTTAAGTTATTATTGAAAACGGGTATAAATAAAAACCTTATTACCGCAAGTGGATCAAATAAACTTAATTATACTATACAGATTTCTACAGAGCAAACAATTTTAAACCTCTGCTTCAAAACACATGATAGAAACCGTAGCATTTATTGACCTTAGCAAATTTTAATAGGCTTTAACTACTGAGTAATATGGAAAATTATGATACATTTAAGCTTTGTGAGGCATCACTTTTAGTGCCTCCGTTCTACATACTCTGGTGTCATAATTTATGGGAATATAGCCCATGCTTATTTCACATATACTTTGTGAGATGCACATTAAAAATCATTTTCAAAGGCACATTTATTTATTATATCTGTTATAATATTTTTACGTGTCTTATAGATAAGCTAACCAAGGTTGTGTGTGTAAAAAAAAACACACAATTTAGATACTGTTTTTTTTTCCAAATATAAATTTCAAACCGATCTTCTTAAATGTCACTTCCAAAATTTCTATCATTACTTTGCCTTTCTTCTTGTCTATTTCAGCACCTATGTTTCCCAACTATTCTTTTCATATATCTTTAAAGTAAATATTTTGTTTTATTTTAGGAAATAACAGAATTGAAGCATTCACAAAGCAAGTTAAAGAAGATTATACAAGATAAAATAACAGAGTTGGCTCATGCTGTACGAAGGGCAGAACAATATGAAGGTGAAGTGAAGAAGCTAAGAACGAGAGTAGAAGAACTGAAGAGGGATTTAGCAGTCGCTGAAGATGAACTTGATACAGCAACAAATAATATTAGAAAGTTACAGAGAACCAATGACGAATTGCAAGAGCAAGTGGATACCTTTCAAGTACAACTTCAGCATCTTCATACCAGGTATGACTTAGACAAAAATGTTTTTGTTGAAAGTCACATTTGTGTGTTAATATATGTAACTAGCAAAAGCAGTAAAAATAATTGCAGTTCACAACCACTATTATTGTATTGTGATGCGAGGGATAAATCAGGCCATATTATTTAATGAATTTTAGAAATACACTAACAAAATCGGATATGTCGTAAGGGGGTTTTTTCATGTAGGACTATTGTATCACATATTTGACAAAATCAAGATCAGTTTAAATTTGTAAATAGAACATATTGCATGTTGGATTGGATTTTTATCGTTAGGCAAAATTAAGACTGCTAGAAAGGCAGCAAATCCAGAAATTGAAATAGCTTTATACAGTTGGTTTATACAACAATGCCATCACTATGTACCCATTTCATCAGAAATTTTACAAACGAGCTAAAATTTTTATCAGCAAATATACGGGAAGAATGATGTTAAGCCGGTTCCGGCTGGCTTAATATATTCAAGAAAAGGCATGGTATTAGTTTTTTTTAATTTGCGGTGTAAAGCTTCACTGACCTAAGTGAGTAGCATCATTTTAGAACAAATTTCAAGATATTTTATGTTCCAAACAGGTAGATAATTCTGATGAGTCAGCATATCAAAGGGGAGCACATACAAGTTGCCAATTTTAGTTATATAAGCCTTGAGCTCTTAAACATCAGCAGTTGTGCCACAAAGCCACTGGTAAAAGATATATGACAAGACCAATACTTTTTGAGTGGTTTAGAACATGTTTTATACCTAACATCAAGACATTTTTAGCTGGAATTAACAAGTCTTCGCAAGGTTTTTATGTAACATACCCTCTTACACTCCCAAAGATGGGATAAATTTTGATCCCAGTTTTACTACCTACCTGGAGCTATTTTGAAACCGATGGACCACAATCTAATACAGAACATTGAAGTATCATGTATAAAACGTTTACTAAATCACATAGTACAGGAAAATGGTGAAATAATAAATATTTTAAAACAGCAATTTAACTTAAAAGATGTGCTTGTTATTTATTTGTTTGTTCTCTCATACATCATACAATAGCTTAGAAGCCAACTTAACAACGTGCTGATGCAAAAAACAAAATAACAACAAACAATAATTAAACAAACTATATAAAAGCCAGCTCCACTAGTTACATCCTTTTGAAAAACATTTTTATTTCTGCTATATTATGCGAGAATATATCTAGGCCATCTTGCAGTATAGAGTAATCATTGCACATCTGGTAATTTGGAAATGATTGCAGCAATTGTGTACGAGCTGTGGGGAGATAGAATGTGCCTAGCAAACGTTCAGTAAAGCGAGGTACATTGAAATTAAGTTGCTGAAGCAGGTTTGGGCACTCAGGCACAGAATTAAGTAATTTATATAAAAATAGAGTGAAACTGCACTGCCTCACCATCTTCAGACTCTGTGGATAAAAGCGAAGAAGTAAACTCGTCTGAGGAAAACCAATAGGAGGGTATTAACTATCTTCTCGAAAGCTAAGAAATTTTAAACATTTCCTTTGTACTGATTGCAGGTTTGCCACATGTATCTCATACGTGTAAGCCCACACAACCCAACCATATTCAAGTCGGGCCTTACCAGAGAACAAAAGAGGAGAGAAAGGGTTGTCAGTCAGGCATACATTTTTGCTGTTTCTTATTAGAAACCCAAGAGTTTTGTAAGCAGAACTAACAGTCTGTTTGCAGTGTGATCTAAAAGATAGATTACCATCAAAAATAATTCCAAGGTCACTTACTTTCCCAGGGAAACTATGCGCAAGCCCTCATAAATTGCAACTGAGGGTAACTGGGTGCTTATTTCTAGTAAAGGACATTACACAACACTTAGAAACATCCATAGAAAGATTACTCTAACCACACCATTCCTTGAGGAGCTCAAGACACTTCCGGAGCTGCAAATGGTCATCAATACTAGAAATATTTGGAAAAATCTCAATGTCACCTGCATACATTAAAAAAGTCTGGATGCAGCAAGTGCGCTGTGGAAATGAATTTTCATAAAAATATTTTTAATAGCAAATATGTCTCTCTAATGCAAGCAGGCATCAATCTAATTACTGGTATAACCTACATAGTAGAAACAATGTACCATATTTTATCAAAATAACTTGTTGTTTGAAAATGTACAACAATTTTTCGAAAATAAACTTGAAATGTTTCTGAGAAAACTGGTTTTCTAGCCAACAAACCTTAGGTTAATAGTAAATTGAGTATTGAAATTTGAAGCATTTAATGAAACTTTGCTATCATAACGCACTTACTGTGTCTCGATTTTTTCTTACAAACATCGATCATATTTCAATAAAAAATGCAATAAAATAAGGGTGTTCGAAAAAAGATTTTGTAGGGATCACCAACGACTTATGGGCCACCCCATGATTGTCCAAATAATTTTATAAGATGCAGCTCAAGACACCTGATAATTAACGTATACAATTTTTTCTCATATCTTCTATAATATCAATTATATTGTGCTTTACCATAGAAATGCGTCACCCTGTATATATGCAAAGAGATAAAAACTGAATGTAAGCCCGGATATGGATTCTAGTGGGCCTAGTTTGCGCTCATTTGAAGAAATCTTTTTAAAATTCAGAAGTCACAGTCTCCTCATTCACGAATTTTTTCTATGAAAATTTCCAAAAAATTATAGACCAGTAAGCCATAAACTTAACTAAAACTACCGCCAAAGCATCAGAGAAAGTCTATTTTAATTCAATTTTCTGTCAACATTTTAGCAAAATTAAGGACAATGACGATTAAAGCTGAAACTTAAATAATCCGTATTTGTTTCAGGTTCTTTGTCTAAATGTTGCCAATTTTGACGTTTCAAATCGCGACTTTGACATTTTGAGCTAAACCCCAAAATTTTTTACCTTAAATACCAATAACTTTTCTGTCTTTAAACTTACAGACCTAAATTTTGGTATGTGGTTCACTATTTATAATACAAACACGCGTTCCAAATTTGGTTGCTCTTATGTTGTTATTTAGATGTAAATTTTTTCCGAAATAAAACACAACATTTTCCGGCAAACCTGGGCCGATTTTCTTGGCTAACGAACTGATCCAAGCCACTTATAAAAGGAAGGTCCATATTATATATATATATATATATATATATATATATATATATATATATATATATATATATATATATATATATATATATATATAAACAAACATATAAAAATTGAAACTGACCCTGGATATGGGTTCTAGGGCGGCTAGTTCGCGCTCATTTGAAGAGAGTTTTTCAAAATTCAAAAGTCGGGATCTTTTCATTAGTGATTTTTTTAAAAAGAAATTTCACTAGAAAGGAACAGGTAAAACATGTTTAACATGGTCGATAACTATATTAAGAGCCACAATAGACCTTATGGTCGCGGTGGACGGACCGGTTAGGCCCCCTCACATTCAAACCTAACCTAATCTAACTATATTAAACAGTAGTGAACCGAGTATGGAAGCTACAGCACTCCTGAAGTTATGTTATAGAAGTTATATTTGATGAGCTTGACCTTAACAATTTGCATCCTTCCACTCAGGTAAAATCTGAATTGGCCAAGCAAGCCCTCAGAGAATCTCTCTCCTCATCCTGTTACGTAGAACATAATGATTTAGACAATAGGCCCTAGATAGATCAGTATACACACCAACCTGTGAAGAACCATTGAGAGTGGATGCAATGAAGTGTTTAATGTCAATTAAATCTGTTACAGTCGATCTCCCTGTAATGAAACCATGCTGAGAAATGGAGGGTCTGCTTTTGATGTAAAACAATATTTGCTGAAAAAGGCAGGCTTCGAAGACAGACAGTATGGCTATTGGTCGATAGTTTGATGAATCACTATTATCCTCCGCCTTGAAGACAAGAGAAACTCGTGACAGTTTTCCAATCATAGGGAATGTGCCACATTTAAGAATTGAAAAAATTTCTTAAGTGGAGTCAAGAAAGCATATAAACAGTCGCACACCAAGAAGCTGGGAACTAGATCAGGTCCACATGACATGTTAGCCTTAATTCTCTTAGCAGCTGTAATGATTTCATCATCTATAAAATCAACAAAAAACACTGATGTCACTTGAAACCAAGCTGGGGACTATAGGTGAAGACATGGAGGTGGAACCAGATCATTTTGCGAAATAAGTAGAAAAACCGGCTGCTGGGAATGAATTATTAATAGAAAAGTTATGACAGCACCTAGAAGAACAGTTCCAGAACTTGTTAGGATTAGACCTAACCTCTCTTCAACCCTCTGGAAGTAGTTTACTCGAGAAAGATGAATCGCTTAAGTTTTTGCCTTAGCTTCCTAAATTTATTTAACTCAACATATCAAGACTTCTTGAACCTCTTGAACTTACGTCATTCTGAATATTTATCTTTGATATTGACCTTAATTTCTTTAGAAAACCAAGGAGGATACTGATTACATGCACTTAGAGCAGTCCTGAGAAATATCACTTGCTGCGCAGAAGAGGGAGCAACTCCGCATTCAGAGGAAAAAGGATGGATTCTATTGCCGATCTGCTGGTATACCTTCTCAGTACAGTGTGATGACAAAGTTTGGAACATTACTCATAGATGCGTTATTTAATTTTTCAAGAAAAATTCTCGGACGGGTCAATTTTATTATTTCAATAGCCAACTTATGACATACAAATTACATTTATGACGTTACATTTCTGTATGGTCACGTCATCATAAGTTTTTTAAAATAACGACCAATTTTTTTTGCTGCTTTCTATAGACCTGCTGACAACTTAAATGATGAAAGAAAAGTGGTACCTGACAACAATTTTTTTGAAGAAATTGCATTATTTACCTGAAAAAATGGATCGTAAATTTAATAAGAAATAAAAAATATTTCTCACCGTTCTTATTTAAAATCAGTTTTCTTTAGAATGATGTTTTCCTCCACTTTTCGAAAGTAATGTCCACTTGATTTTGTGCTTTTTGATACGGTGTCATGTAACTATTTGACAGGTCGAACAAAAAGTAAAAATCAATTTTAAGAACAGTCGTGATAATTTGTTGATTATTTGCTGTTATCAGTATTTAGTTATCGGACTTGTATCGCAGTATGGATTCAGTGAATAAAGACAATAATGTTAAATCGGGGATTCATTTCAATTATTACCTGCCGTTTAAATTAATTAATAGTTTTAGTGGTGAAAGTGTAAAAGTGATAAAAATAAGAAATCCTATTTCTAATTTAAGAAAAATGGCTTGCTTACCCGAAAGGGAAAGGATAGAGATATTAATGATGATTGAATATGGCGACAGGCTTATAAGTCATCAGGAAGCATGTGAGTTATTTAACCAACAACATTCTGATCGACTGCTACTTGCAAGATCTATAGTAAGTAAATTGATTACCAAATTCACAGAAACGGGATCCATAAAAGATTTGCCTTGACAAGGTTGACCTCAGGGAGGTGAAGAAGTCAGAGTGGATATATTGCTTAAATCTGAAGAAAATCCTCACCATTCGACTGGGCCACTAGCGCTAAGTGACAACGTGGACCAATCTTTAGTGGAAAAATTATTCAAAGAAGAGAAGTATCATCCTTACAAAGTGCAATTGATACACAAGTTAAATGATGATGACTCAGACTGCAGTCTACAGTTTTGTGAACAATTTATGTTATGCTGCGATGAAGATTCCAATTTTCTGAATGGGACAGCAAATCCTCACAACTCAAGATAATGGTCATCGGAAAATCCTCATTGGACTCAAAACTCACACAGTCAACGTCATTGCAAACTGAATGTATGGATGGGAATAATCGGACGGCGTTTTATAGAGCCTTACATTTTTCAAGGAAATCTTACAGCAGCACGTTACCTAAATTTCTTGCCATTGAATTTAGTGCCAGCTCTGGCAGTAATTTTTCCAAATAATGACGAGGCAGATGTGCCCTATCAAAATATTTGGTTTCAGCAAGAAGGGGTGCCTCCTCACTTTGGTGTACACGTCCGTCAATATTTAGATGCCACATTTCCTGAAATATGGATAGATCGTCGAGGAGCAATTTAGTGGCTACCACATTCCCCAGGCTGGGGTTTTTTCTGTGGGGTTATTTGAAATCAAAAGTTTATTTCATCTAAGAATTTGCGCTGAAGTGGAGCGAATTAGTCCTGACATTTTTGAGCGTAGTGTACAAAGTGTTTACACTCATATCAGTCAATGCTAAATGGTAGGTATAGAGAACAATTTCAATATTTGCGCTAAATTTGGTTTGTTTTCCTTTGTTCACTAATTTTTCCATTAAACTTACATTTGTATGTTTTACTGTAAATAATGATATTTTTTCAAAAAAAATTATCACGTAAGGTACCAATTTTTTTCCTCATAATTTAAGTAGTAAGCAGGTCTATGGAAAAACGGCAAAACAATTATGTTATAAATGTAATTTTTACGTCATAAGTTGGCAATTGAAAAGATAAAGTTGACATGTACGAGCATTTATCTTGAAAAAATTAAATAACACATTTATGAATTATGTTCCAAACTTTATCATCACACTGTACAATCCCATGCAAACACTTTAAACCAGTGACAAACATAAATAAATATAAAATACAATTTGTAAATAAATTGTTCTTTAATTGCAAATTATGGTTAAGCCATAATTTAGAATCTATAATGCTAAAAAATGAATTCTATGCTGTGTGACTGCACTTTAATGCAATAGCTTACATTGTTTGGAGAAATGCTAAAATAGATGAATAAATTCCAAATTTTAAAATGTAAAAGCACATAATTTTTATAGATACATTTTTCCTTGATATAAGCAAATTATATAGAAACTAGTTCTGATTTAGTGGTATTTAGAAACACTAGCTTAATTTATGATTTAACTAAAACTAAACAACCTGTAAACTTTTTTATAAAATAGGTGATACCTACATATATAGTATTCTTTTTAGTAGAATGAATTGTAAAAATTTAGCTTTCTTAACATCTATCTAATAATTTACTAAAAGATATTTGGTGTTGGTTTTTCACTATTACTTCTTTCTTACTTGCTTTTCCCAGCTTGGAAAAGGAAGATGGTGGAGAGGAAATGGCTCTGTATGATGAAAATGAATGTGTAAGTACCATTTTTGCTTTGTCATTTATGTCTTCTTTCCTAGTTAAGTTTTATAGATTTGCATAAAAATATACAATGTAATCATTACTGTAGGTAGATAAGCAGTCATGTATTATTTTTTGCTCCATTTAGTAATTGATCACTTTTGTTTTATAGAAAATGTAGTTTTTGTTTTACTTGTTTATGCTGGGACTGTATCTGGTATAATTGCATTTGTTTTTCGGGCTTTTTTAGTTTGGTCAATTATAAACCTATAAATATAAACACAGTTTTTCTATGTTTGTTACAAGTTTTTCTGAAAATGTAATACAGTAAGTCCTCACATAACGTCGTCCCATTTAACATTGTTTCATTATAGCATCGCAGTTTTTTGTAGGCAAATGTATCGTTTAACGTTGAAACTGATTCTGTATAACGTTGTTATCCTAAAAAAATCCAAAATCGTAGGTAAAAAAGGAGCATATAATTTAATGTAAACTGTAGGCTGTGACGGTTCTAAATATCACCTGCAAATGTTTGTAAATTATGATATTAATTTTATTAATTTATTAAATGAAAGTTGAGATGAACTATAAGCATATTCAAAACAATAAAAACTCTGGACGCAGCAAGTGCGTTATGGTAGTGAATTTTCATAAAAATGTTTTTAATTGCAAATATGTGTGTTTCCTTTTTAAGAAAGCAGGCATCAATTTTGGTTACCAGTATAACCTATATAGTAAAAACAATGTGCCATGTTCCATTAAAATAACTTTATTGTGTGAAAATGTACAAAAATTTCCAAAAGTAAACTTAAAATGTTCCCGGAAAAACTCGTTTCTTGGTCAACCTTATAGGTTAATAGCAAATTGAGCTATTCAAATTTGAAGCATTTAATGAAAATTCGCTACCATAACGCACTTGCTGCGTCCCGAATTTCTTTTCTTACAAACATGCATCGCTGAAAAATTCAAAAATGCAATAACATAAGGCGTGTTTGATTAAAAAAAAAAGAAAATTTGTATCACCAACGACTTATGGGCCATCCTGTGATTGTAGAAATATTTTTTTAAGATGTAACTCAAGACACCCTATAATTAATATATACAAATTTTCTTCATATCTTGTATAATAACGGATATATTGAGCTTTATTGATTTTTTACGAAAATTCGACAAAAATTATATACCATTAAACGATAAACTCTAAAGCTAAGGCTACTGCCAAGCATCAGAGAAGGGGTCTATTTGAAATGAATTTTCTGGAAACATTTTAGTAAAATGAAGGACAATGACGGTTGAAACTAAGACTTCAGAGTTTGTAAAAGATCCTTCTTGAGACATTTGATTTCCATATCCCGTATTAGATTCAAGTTCTTTGCCTAAATGTTGCCGATTTTGACGTTTTAAATCGCAACTTTGACGTTTTGAGGAAAACCCCAATTTATTTTTCTTTAAATGCCTATAACTTTTTTGTCTTTTGACCTACATAGCTAAATTTTGGTAGGTGGCTTACCTATAAGGATATTAACTAGCGTACCAAATTTGGTTGCCCTTACTTTGTTAATTCCGGAGATATAAATTTTTTTCGAAAGAAAATACAAAATTTTCCGGGAAAACCTGGGCAGATTTTCCTGGCTAACGAACTTATCCAAGCCATTTGCAAAAGGAATTTTTCCACCAAATTTAGTCAAAATCGGCCTATTATTTTTTGAGTTATCGGTGTGATACATATATATATATATATATATATATATATATATATATATATATATATATATATATATATATATATATATATATATATATATATATATATATATATATATATATATATATATATATATATATATATATATATATATATATATATATATATATATATATATATATATATATATATATATATATATATATATATATATATATATATATATATATATATATATATATATATATATATATATATATATATATAAACATATAAAAATTGAAACGGACCCCGGATATGTGTTCTAGGGGGCCTAGTTCGCGGTCATTTGAAGAAATTTTTTCAAAATTCAAAAGTCGGGATCTCCTCATTAGTGAATTTTTTTTAAGAAAATTCACTAAAATTGGGGAACGGGCTATAAGCAAGTAGCAGATAAATACCTTGAAATTTTATGTTAAAATATTTCCAACTGCCGGTTCTTATCACCGTTATCTTATCCACATGTTTCTTATATGCTGATTTGCAAATTTATTATCTGAAAGGACACAGTTTTAAAAATCACTTTTATTGGAAAGTCAGAAGGTGAATTTAAGGTCTTGAAAAATATATAGGTTGCAATTACCTACAGCAGTTGTGCTGGATATCGTCAAGTTCTTTATAAAATATATGGACCGAGAGTTGTACAATATACCACTTTAGTGGGATTTAATTCATCATCAGATACCATCTTATAAATAACATAATTAAAAGCCCTGGATGTGTATATGTAGGGTAAGTTTAAGTTCCACAATATCTCTGAATTCCAATGTTTTTGACTCTTCTTGGAGGGTTTTTATGTACCAGTTTTTTTGGTTACCAGTTTTATTTACCATTTTTTATTGTCCAGACAGTACTAGTTTTCCAGACTGGTATTGTTAAGCCTGGCTTAATATTTATATTCCACTGGTAATTTTACTTAAAATGGATTGAATTTTTCTGGATAACTGGATTTTATTATATGCTGGCTGATTGTGTGAATATCATTGGACACAATTGATTGTACTGCAACAAAGACGTCTGGGTATAACGAACACCATACCAGGAAAAGAGGCAGATAAGTTTACCACCCCTTCTTAACACTTAATAAAACATAACTGTTCATAACAACCACTATTGCGACATTTGGGGTCACATATCTTAGTTTTATTGTTGCATGTAAACATTTGTGATCATATACAGTATAACTAGCTTGTTCACTATACATTAATTACGACTTTCAAATAACTTTGTTGCCCCTCAGGTATATAAACTACTTTTAACATCACTTTTGAACTTTTTTTTTACCATATGTGTCAATTCTCAATTTCTTTTAATTCCTGTGATTTTAAACCATTTAAGTGACAGCGTATATATATATATATATATATATATATATATATATATATATATATATATATATATATATATATATATATATATATATATATATATATATATCCTCCTATCATTGTTGCAACCATACATTTGCCAATTACGGTAACTACGGCGTCCATTGCATTATTGCGTCCGTATATCGGACGCGATAATGTAATCCCATTGTAGATTCGAAATCGCCGCTCTTTCTTAATTAATTTCAGAAGCAGGATGAGTAACGACTTCTATTCTACCAACCAAGCGTGGCTGCTTTACCCTAAAATATAAAATGGAAGTAGGAATTGATGAAATAGAATGTGCAGCATTGTTAGTCACATGAAAGGAATAAGAATATTATAGTTCACGGTACTCGTCGCTGGGGGCGCTTCAAATATACGGAATATACGCTAACGGGCAATATTTATCGGTCGTTGATTTGGCAACTATGCCTTGTGGCGTTCTGAGTCATACAGTTATATGATAAATGCGAGATTAGTATTCAACATGACACAATTACATGCGGCTACCTATTACTTCCACATCGTCGGTATGGCATTGGCGACAAAAATTTCAAAAAAAATTTTTTCTGTCGGTCTGTATGGTTGTTTGTTATCACAATAACTTTATTACGAATTGAGATATTGTCTTCAAATTTGGTACACAGTGTTAGCACCCGTCAAACGAACGGTTCGGATTGTTTTTGGTTAAAATCGCGCTAGGGGGTAGGGGGTGAATGGGGGGTGATTTGGTGAAAATTTATATTTTTTCGTGAAAATTCGAGTAATATAACGTTCTAGGGTTTGTTTATTAGAAAATTTTCAATTTCATCAAACATCTGGTATTCTCTGCTGAAATTAAATTAGGGGTTGAATGTGTGGGGCTGGAATATCAGTGACAGAAATTTCGAAATTTTGTTTTTGCTAAAACGGCCTAAAAAGTCTCAAAACGTAGAAAACTTGACTCTGGAACGATTTTTTTTTCAGTCGGAGTGCCGGCTGTCTGTCTGTTAGTAGGCGCGCTAACTTTCGAATGAATTGAGATATCATGTTCAAATTTCCTATCCAGTTAGTATCTGACAAAAGGAACGCTTCGAATTGTTTTTGGATAAGATCGCTTCAGGGGGTAGGGGATAAATGACGAGTGATTTGGTGAAAATTTACATTGTTTCGTTATAACTCGAGTAATATAATATTTTAGGTTTATTATAAAACTTTCAATTTCATCGATCATTTGGTATTCTGTGCTGAAATTAAATTATGGGTTGAATTTGTGGGGGTGAAATATCAGTGACTGAAATTTTGTTTTCACTAAAAAGACAAAGCAGTCTCAAAGCATATAGAAAACTTCACTCTGGAACAAAAATTTTTGTCGGTGGGTCTGTCGACCTGTACGTCTGTCTGTTAGTAGGCGCAATAACTGTCGAAGGAATTGAGATATCACCTTCAAATTTGGTATCCAGTTAGTACCCGACAAAGGAACGCTTGAATTGTTTTTGGGTAAGATCGCTTCAGGGAGTAGCGATAAATGAGTGGTAATTTGGTGAAAATTGACATTTTTTCGTTAAAACTCGAGTAATATAATGTTTTAGAAGTTAACGGGTACAGGAGTACGAATAGATGTTTTATTTGTGGTCAAGTAATGGATCCTAAATTCATTTCATGAGAATGTCTTTCTGAAGAGAGTAGATTCTCACAGCTATAAGGAAGTTATGATTTAATTTGCGGCACTATTTTTGCACTGTCAGGCGCATGACGTCATGTGGTGAGTACAGTCGCAAGATAATAATATTATGCTGCAGTACAGTGAGTTTCACGTTTCATCACATCTTAACCTCTTAACAAATTGCGAAACTGTTTTTTTTTTAAATTAGATTTGATGAATGCATTTTACTATTTTTTGTGTACAAACAGTTAGAAGTATTTTTGATGATCAGAATACTACTGTGACATGATGATGAAATCATGCCCGTTGACCCACTCTAGATAACTTCTCTACTTTCCACGTTTGTGTTGCCTCAATGCTAATTATGGGCCCCCCTTAATTATACTTATTTTGTGTTTATATAGATATGTAATATAAAGATAAAAAAGATGTGAAAATGCAAGATAACTCATTGAATTTAACGCTGTATTCTATATTATCTGAAAAAGATATTATAGGCAAAGAAGTCGAATGTAATTTCGGTAAATTTGCAGTTTACTGCACGAAGGGTTTTTAGATTTTTTAAAATCTGAAACTGCCTGTTCCTTATAGTAAAATGTTAGCTTAGCCCTCAGAATAAGACTGAAACACAAGCACAGCTAAACCACTCACTTGCAATCTACCATATCATTTAAAAAAAAACTGAAACCATATTTAAAATACACCAACTTACACCGCATATTTAATTTCTAAAGTTAGTTCCTTCGTTCCACCAACATTTGTGCCTCAAACTGACATTAATATACAAACTGTATAGCTTTTAGAGAAAAATGCTACAAAAAATAAACTAAATATTGTATGTTTGCTGTTGGCGATCTTTATTAGGCTACACCATTAAAAAATATATTTTAGATTGTACAGTATGTTCCAGTTACTTGAAACTTAACCGTCAAATTATTCTTTTAAATTTTCTGTTATAATTAGTATCTGTGAAATGTCTTGAGGAGGCTCTTGCAGTGTGCTAATATGTAGGTCTGTATGTCTTGTTGTAGTTACAATAACTTTGTTACAAATTCAGATATCGTCTTCAAATTCGGTACACTATTAGCACCCGACAAACGAACGGTTCGGATTTATTTTGGTTAAAATCACTCTAGGGGGTAGGGGATGAATAGGGGGCAATTTGGTGAAAATTTACATTTGTTAGTTAAAACTAGAGTTATATAACGTTTTAGAGTCTGTTTAATAGAAAATTTTCAATTTCACCAAACATCTGGTATTCTGTGCTGAAATTAAATTAGAGGTTGAATGTGTGGGGGTCGAATATTGGTGACAGAAATTTCGAGATTATGTTTTTGCTAAAACGGCGTAAAACTTCTCAAAACAGAAAACTTGACTGTGGAAGGAAATTTTTTCTGTCGGTCTGCCGGCTGTCTCTGTTAGTAGGTGCGATAACTTTTGAATGAATTGAGATGTTCAAATTTGCTATCCAGTTAGTACCCGACAAAGGATAAGATCGCTTCAGGGGGTAGGTGATAAATGAGGGGTGATTTGGTGAAAATTGACATTTTTTCGTTAAAACTTGAGTAACATAACGTCTCAGAAGTTTATGGGTACAGGAATACACGAATACATCTTTTATTTGTGGTCAAGTAATGGACCCTATAAATTCATTTTATGAAAATGTCTTTCTGAGAAGAGTAGATTATCACAGCTATGTGGAAGTTATGATTCAATTTGCAGCACTATTTTTGTCATACGTATGACGTCATGTGGTAAGTACAGTCGCAACATAATACTATGCGGCGGTACAGTGAGTTTCAAGTTTCATCACATCTTAACCTCTTAGTAAATTACGAAACTGTTGTTATTTTATTAGATTTTATTGATATATTTTACTAATTTTTGCGTTCATACAGTTAGAGGTATTTTTTATGATCAGAGAACTACTCTGACATGATGATGAAATCATCTTTATGTCTGTTAACCCGCCCTAAATATAACTTCTCTACTTTTCAAGTTTGTGTTGCCCAAATGCTAATTTAAGAGCCCCCCTTAATTATACTTATCTTGTGCTTATATATGTAATATAAAAATAAAAAACCAGTTAAAAAGGCAAGTGAGCTCATTGCATATAGTGCTGTTTTATCTATTATCTGAGAAATACACTATAGGTGACGAGGTGGAATGTAATTTCGGTAAATTTGCAGTTTACTGCGCGGAGGATTTTTAGGACTGTATTTTAGGAACATGCTTAGAATCCCCCTTGGGTGCAGAAGCCACAAAAAAAAATGTTGCAAACAACCGTCCCCCGAAGAGACTTAAGGGACCAAGAATGAATATGGGTGCTGAGCGGGGAGGAAATATGAGCAGAAAATGCTAAAAACCACTTAGTCGGACCTGGAAAAGCGGCCTTTTCACATTTTGCAGCCATAACTCCTTTAAACACTGCGTCTATCCCGCACAGCACCCATATTCGCCGCAGCTTCTGTAACATTCTTGGGGATTGTTCCCAATTGAAATCACCTAACCACATTTTCGATATTAGTGGAGTCTGCTTAGAAAACATTCTCGGTAAACAAGATCATGTGGAGTCAGTTTTGGCAGATAATAGTTTGTTGTGATTTTGCTTGCGAAATAGTCCAGGGTAATTATAAAATATGACGAATGTTAATAATACTAATAATTTTTGACCCTCTGTAACTTCGTCATTTTTGAGTTTTCAAAAAAATGTTTGAATAGCATAACTCCCAGAATTTTTTGCTCATCATTTCCTGACGGCCTGAATAACAATGTAAAAACAATGAATGTGCAACAAAAGCAAATTATATTTCAAGATAAGTATCAAGCTTTCAGGTGAATGTTCATTGAATAATTTGTACACCTCAGTCTTTATTCCCGTATTACAGAAAATGGAATTGGAATAAGTGGTTAGGGAAACAAAAAATACCGTATGTAAAACATACTACAATCTTTATCCGTAAATTTCACAAATATTCACCGTAGTTAAGAATGTCTCACTGATGAAAAGAACGCAACTGAACAATGAACACCTGACGAATATGATACTAGTATTCATACTGACAAATAATACAAATATGCAAGGTTTCGCGCTCTAAAATATGCATTAAAAAATAATGCTGCAAATTGAGTTATAACTTCCACATAGCTGTAATAATCTGCTCTCCTCAGAAAGACATGCCCATGAAACGAATTTAGCATCCATGACTTGACCACAAAGAAAATATTCGTATTCATGTACCCATAAACTTTTAGAACGTTATATTACTGGAGGTTTAACGAAAAAATGTCGATTTTCACAAATCACCCCTCATTTATCCCCTACCCCCTGCAGCGATCTTACCGAAAAACAATTCGGAGCGTTCCTTTGTCAGGTGCTAACGGTATACACAATTTGAAGATGATAGGTCAATTCGTTCGAAAGACAGGCGGACAGACCGAAAGACAAAAAAATGTTCCCAGATTATGTTTTCTATATATGTTTAGACAATTCTTCCGACGCTTAAACGAAAAAAAAATCAAAATTTTTTCCACACGTATTGAGGATGTGGAAGTAACTTGTGACATTAATTTTACGAATGGAATAACCCATTAAGCTCATCATTTCCGAACCCCCTGTATAATGTCAACAATATTGATTGAATTGTAGGTCATCACCAATCCCTCAGAAAGAAAAATCAATGTAGGTATACGTAGTGTGTGGGTGTGTGTGTTTTTTTTTTAACAACGGTCTACTTCCGCTGTGGCCAATCACCGACGCCAGGGAGCAGTTTTATCTCAATATCCTGCAAATTTTGCCAAACCCGTGCCTTTATGTATGGAGACATAGACACGGGATATCTTATTAAAACAAATTCTTTAAATTTAAATGGACCTTGGATATCGGTTTTAGAGTCCCAGTTAGCGATTATTTGAAAAAAATTATATTTAATATGGAGCTAAAAAATTAAAATTTGCTCTTAGATATAATACGTAAGTACTGCAAGTGCCTTTAAAAAAATGGTGTTACAAATTTCATTAGAGTTAACAAAAGTTTTCCAGAAAAAAATTATTATTTACAGAGGGAATGTACCTGTCAAATTATAAATATGGCCGGTATTTTTTCTTATTAATTGCTTGGATGGTTTTGTTTTAGTTAACCCATTCAGTTTTTGCACACAATAAACAAACAAAAAAGTATTTAAAACAAATTAGTAGTTATCTGCGAAGCTCATTATGTTATTTTTCTCTAATTTAGTACTCACGTTTCATCTCACTATCCCGCAAATTTTGCCGAACCCGTGCCTTTCTGTATGGAGACATAGACACGGGACCGGCGGCTTTACGCCCCATCCGAAGGGCGGAACGTGGAGACGTTCCACTTTCTCAAATACAATGCCACAACCTCGGTTGATGTTAATTGTACAGTATGTAATAGTAATAATAGTAATGGTAATATATTTTTGCAAACTAATTATACAGTGTATCTTACATATAAGCATTGCTTGTGCATGTAAACAACACAATTTTTAATATAAATGTCAAAATAAACATCAAAAACTTTCTAAACTGTCACACACCAAAATTTTCTTCAAATTTCCAGGTAGAAAACATTGTAGTTATGTTTGCTAATATTTCTACTTGATCCATAATATTTCGTATCCATTTTTGGGTAACACTTTTTTATTTTAGCGTAGTTTCTCAAAAGATCTAAGGATCAATATCACCATGAATTTTGACGTCTGCTTGACAAAGAAATAAATAATGATGGAAGAAAAATGTACTGAAAAAGTGAAAGAAGAACCCTGTGATCGTACCCAGTACCCTTCGGTTCAGACGCACACGTTCTTACCACTGAACCACGAGGCTCCTACACGTAGTGTATTTGTTCCATTTCATCAAGTTTTATGAACCAGCGCTGTAAAGGTGACGTCATGCTTTTGTTCTGTGGGCGGAGCATGCTATTTTTAGAACAGAAGATTTGGCAACATGGCAGACGCAGCAATGATTACAAGTCACGTGGAAAATGTACATACTGTATACTCATGGCTGCAGTATTGATAGAAGATCGCAAAGACGTGTTAATGATAGTCATATAAAAACTCTCTATTTATCAAACTTTTTATATATGTATATATATTTTATTTTATGGCATATATAGGTCGTAAGTGTGATGCAGATCTATATATTTTACCGATCTTGACCACACCATGATTGCTTCCAGTGGACGCAAGAAGACTGCACAATGAAAGGACGCAACAATGATAGCGGGATTATATATATATATATATATATATATATATATATATATATATATATATATATATATATATATATATATATATATATATATATATTTAAATGTTACACTGGTGCCACAGCGTTAAGACAAGACCCCAATAAATTCTCAGAAGGTTTTTTATTCTCTGTTGATCAGGAAAGCGAATTAAATATTTGCGCTGCAAAGTTGGAGGCGTTGGAAGAGTTCGATAAACAAAATGCTAACAATGACCATAGAAAGATCATGACCAGATTATTGCATGTTCAAGTCCGGTTGCAAAGAATACGGATAATAAAGGAATGTCACAAAAAGAAACAGGATAACCAAGAGTTCCTCTGTAAAGCTTTAATGGAATGTTTGGCTGATGCATACAAAATAGCCTGCCTGATTGAGAAACAGACCTCTCTGTTTTCTTAATGAGCCTAACCCACTTCTTTCAGAAGTTTTAGGAAACAGGTCTGTATCTCAGCCAGCCACTGTAGAAGAAGCCATTGTAACTGACAAAAAACTGGTTGATCTGGGTACCCAGTGTTCGAAAACATTAAGAGCTAATGAGGATCCGCAAGCCACCAGCCTAGGTCAATATGATGAACTCAACAAGAGTAAAGTGGTCTCAATTATGAATAAGCTAAGCAAATTCTGTCTTCGCGGGAAGCCAATTCTAGGAAATTGTGGAGTAATGAGTTCTTCTCCACATAATGCTGCGTTTATACGATCGGATAGTCAATATTTACCTGTTCCTTCACCTGAAGATCCAAGGTGCTCACCGTCACAAGAAAGAAGAATATTTTGATACAATGTGTCTGGCCCGAGCAACAAAACCTATGTCCATTCACCGACGATTTCCAATATATTATTATCATCTACGATGGAAATAATAATTTGACATCCTTTTTAGAGGATAATGAAGGTATTGCTTCTTCCAGGGGAGTCACGAAGGAGAGGCTATTTCAATCGGCAAGTGAAATGTTTGAGGGCGATGCACCATTATGGTTTAGAACCAGAAGAAATACATTTTGGAATTGGGAGGACTTAGTCCACAAACTCAAGGATTTGTTTCTGCCCCTCGATTATGAACTGAACCTGATGGAAGGCCCCTCGATTATGAACTGAACCTGATGGAAGACTTCAAGAAAAGGATACAGGGCCAAGAAGAGAAGGTAACAACATATGTTACAAAGATGCAGAGTCTATTTAACAAGCTATCGAAAACATTGGATTTAATAAGAAGGAACCTTCTTCCACATTTGCACACTGCACTTGCTGTTCACGAAGTGCACACCATCAAAGAACTATTGTTCCTAGGACGATGCATCCAGGATTCCTACTGGCGGACCAAATAATTCTGCCCACCACCGACTAACCTGAAACTGATTTTGGAACCGGACCTGGCATATGCTCGACGCCCTATGCCTTTGTTGAAAAGTCTCCAGACCAACCTGTTCAGAAGCCTACCTCCGCAGGGACAATCTGTTGGAACTGTAAGCGTCCAGGGCATGTGAGATCTAATTGTCCCCAAGCTATAAGGATTTACAACTAGGACTTGTCCCAAATGTTCGGGAAATGCCACCGCGGGTCATTAGATGGTCGTGTAGTGATACAGTGTGGAGATCTCACGAGTACTTCATTCAAGATCATCCGAAGGCAAGCACAGCTTGATTTTATCCTAGCTCACAACAATGGCGATAAGATACCTTACCTTGAAGTATCCATTTTAGGATACCCAATCTTAGGACTATTGGACTCCGATAGTAGTGTTACCTTGGTGGATAGGACAGGGATGAACATTTTCTTGGAATTAGGAATCAAGTTAGATTCATCATCGTAGATCACATGTACCATGGCCGATGGAAATACATGTTCAACCATCGGTGTGGTAAGAACACCAGTAGCCTTGGTGAATAAAGTTCAAATCTTGGATATCCTTGTTGTTCCCAATTTCTCAACGAATTTAATTCTTCTTATGGACTTTTGGTTAAACATGGATGTGATACCGAATTTAAGAAGAGACGTGTGGCACTTTGGTAATTATGTAGTCTCAGTAATTGGTATACAGGCTGCAAACACTTTAAGTTCTGACCAGCAGAAACACCTCAAATTACCACTGAATGACAAATTCAGGCTTATGGGCAAGGGGGCTCGAATTTACCACTGTGACTGAACATGAGATAATTTTGGAACCCGGAACAAGACCAATTAAGTGACGGTACTACTCATTATCATCAACCAAACAGGCTATTATTAGTCAAGAACTACAGAAAATGCTCAATCTTGTAATTATCGAGCCATCAAAAAGTGCCTCGTCATCTCCTACTCTGTTGATTCCAAAAAAAGAGAAGACTTACAGGTTTTGCATCTATTACAGAGCCCTCAACGCGGTCACCAAAAAGGATGCTTACCCACTTCCATACATTTTATCAATCCTCCACAGACTTGAGGAAGCAAAGTATCTTAGCTCCTTGGACGTGAAGTCAGCGTATCACCAGGTACCTGTAAACGAAACATGTCGGGAATACACAGCATTCATCGTTCCAGTTCGTGGCCTTTACCAATTCAACCGCTTCCCATTTGTATTGACCAATGCTCCGGCGACCTGGACATTTGATAGATGGAGTTCTTGGTGCTGACTTGGAACCCTACGTGTTTGTGTATCTCGACGATATAATTAAAAGCACCCCTGACTTTACCAAACGTGGAGATACTGGACAAGGTACTGCAACATTTAACAGCCGCTGGTCTCACGGTCAGTAGGGACAAATGTAACTTCTGTCGACCATCACTCCGATACCTTGGTTATGTCATCGATGCCAAAGGCCTTCACCCTGATCCCGACAAGGTAGTGCCCATCCTCAATGTTACACCACCCAGGAATGTCAAAGAGATCAGGCGATTTCTAGGAATGTCGAGCTGGTATCGGTATATATATATATATATATATATATATATATATATATATATATATATATATATATATATATATATATATATATATATATATATATATATATATATATATATATATATATATATAAATTGATTTTATCTTAATACAAACTCAAACTGTTACAAGGCATGTACGTAATACATACGTAAATGAACACTGTTTTTTTTTCATACTCCTTTTGCAGTCACAAATATGTAAATATGTATGTACATTCTTTTCATTCCCAATAAATCGATTTACTTTGTTTCACTTAACGTCGCGATTGTTATTTTCCTAACTAGGACATTTTATTTTCGTCCCTCAGGGCTCGTCCGCGGCCTCGCCGCCCCGACAGCACCGCAACCTTTGATTTATTGTGCATGCCCTTAATCTTTTTACTCCACCCACTCCAAAATCACTGTGCCTTGAACTAATCTGCACAGCGATTGGTTGGGTGAAGTTTTATAATACTTTGTCTCCAGTCCAGACTGACCGTAGATCAGTTGTCTTCTGCGGTCCAGAGCTTTACACTCGCACAAGATGTGCTGGCCGCAGAGTCGTATTTTTATTTTCACTATGGTGTCGTCAAATAATCTGGTATGTGTCACATTTACAGACTTTGAAAAGCTGAATTTTTCATGGTTCTTTTTGGTAAGGGGAATTGATTTGTTTATTATCACCTTTAAAAGCATAATTTCAAAATAATCAAATATTAGATATAAAATTTCAAGTTTTAAAAAATGAGAAGGGCCTTGAATTTGAAAAAAAATATATACTAGTAGCTCTTCCCTCTATAAATAGATTTTCATAGGTAATATGCGCCATATTATATTAACGTATGCGTGCGTGTACAGTATGTGTACAGTGTCCTCTCATCAAATATTCCTGGTCATTATTCCTTGTCAAAGTCTATATTTTTGTACAAACGGATTTTTCATTTAAATACTGAAGTGCCAGGAGAACGTGTGATCTTGAAAATTTTAAAATTTTCGTCTGCGGCGCAGGAGGAGGTCTTCGTCTCCCTGGACCCCCCTTTGGGGCCGCGGCATTTCTGCTTCACCCACTCCCAAAGTCACGGGCCGCCACTGGTGCATACTGACAGGCCTGAGAGAGAAGCTGTGGAATGGACCTTAGTAAGTTATAAGAAAAAAAGGAAGGAAAGCAAATTTCCACCAGTCAATAATAATTCTTTATGGTCAGAGTTGTCAGAGATTGAGATGCAGGATATGGATCATTCTTTTTTAGAGTAGGATAATTGGATGAAGTTCGCGTGAACAAATCCAGCCAGAATGATGATATTTGGAACATATGATGCAACTTAAAGCAGGGGACAAAACCATGAAAAAAACCTGTTTCAGCGTTTTCGATGCAAAATCTAAATGTTCAGTCATTGTTTAACAAAGTGGATAAACTCAGTTATGGCTTGAGTAATACCTTTTCAGTTGACATAGCATGTATCACAGAACACTGGTTGACAGAATCACAAGTAAGTGGTGCAAATTTGCAGAACTTTAGAACTTTACTATTGGTAGTTATTTTTCAAGAAAACAGTGGAGACATGGTGGAGTTTTAATGTTACAGAAGGTGTGGATTACCAAAGCATCAAGGAGATCACAGCAATGTCAGAGGACAAGCATTTTGAGCCTGCAGGAATTGAGATTCCTTCAAAAAATTGTGTAGTGTGTGGTATATATATCACCAGATGGAGCCAAGGACATATTTAATAACAAGCTAAATCAACTGTTATCTTTACTGGAAAATGTATAGAGACATACTTTTTTGCAGGTGATTGGAATGTGCACTTTTTGCAGCAGAGTAGAGACTCTTTTGAAAGTATGTATATATATATATTTATATATATATATATATATATATATATATATATATATATATATATATATATATATATATATATATATATATATATATATATATTTGTTTCTTATTAGCGAAGTTTAAGATTACAATTTTGAACCCTAATAAGCAAAACCCATCAGACAATAGACCATATCTTGTAATTTATATTTTTGGCAATAAACTTTTATTGTGTATATATATATATATATATATATATATATATATATATATATATATATATATATATATATATATATATATATATATATATATATATATATATATATATATATATATATATATATATATATATATATATATATATATATATATATATATATATATATATATATATATATATATATAATGTCCTATAGCTAGTCCAACTGTTTCTGGCATATCTCAAATGTGATGTCAAAAATTACGTTTGCAGGCCTAAACATAACTATCACTTTCTCCTATATAAAGCCTTTATCATTTAATTGGGGTTAGTTTCCTTGTAGAATGGCATCTACTTTAGTGACCTGTGGTGTTATTTTAATAATAAATAAATACAGGTGATCAAAAACACATTGAAAATTGAATTGAAAAAATCGTGAAAAGTCTTTTTTTCAAATGGAAACCTATTTTTATAATTTTATCTTATCCAGCATTAAAAAAGAGGGTAACTTTGTATAATGTTGTCTATGCCAAAAATTAGTAGTTTTGCAAATATTGGTAATTTAACATTTTTATCTTGTAAAAAGGTTATATGGCTTTCAAGTTTTGTTGTTACTTGGCCAGGACGGAGACGCGTGTCAAAAAAAAACTATCGAGCACTGAGAAACGTCAGTATTTTTTGTCATTTGACAAATACTTATTACTAATAATCAAGCCGGTGCATTTAAATTATACACACGAGGATTATTTTCAATGTGTTTATTTTTATGGGGAATTTAACTAAGTTTTATCAAGAATATGCCAGATATTTGCTAATAGATATCCAGATAAACAGAAACCGTCACGAAACAGTGTTAACAAGTAATAGAAAATCACAAAGCTTTTGGCACTGTTAAGGCAAAAATGCATAAAAGAATCCCACTTATCCTACTAAAAGAAAACCATACCCACACAGGGTAACAACTTATTTTAATAACTGTTCAAAATTTCCACCATGAACTTCCAAACATTTTTGGCATTTTCGAGTTAGTTCTTAATGGGTGGCCGCTTTAATTGAATTTGGAGATAAGCTTTCGAATACACCCCTTACCATTGCCATACAGTCCTCCATCGTTATCACTGGATTAAAATAAACAATGTTTTTTATCGTGCCCCATATAAAATAATCTAACACAGTCAAATCAGGAAAACGAGGAGGCCAGAGGAAAGGCCCATTGTTGGCAATCCACCTGTCATTAAATGTTGTTTGTAAGAAGTTGGTAATCGGAATGGTTCTGTGGGGTCGGGTGCCATCATGTTGGTAAAAAATTTGCTTGTCTTCCACCAGAGGTTTATATTGATTATCCAAATCTTCCAGAATATTTAAACATCTTTTTCCTACAATAGTTTACATAATTTAAAATAGTGAAATAATTTGCATTATTTATTTCATTGTATTGTTAATGACTTACCATTCTTCATAAAAATGGAGAAAGGGTCTATTTGAAATGAATTTTCTGAAAATATTTTAGTAAAATTAAGAACAATGACAGGTGAAGTTGAAACTTAAGGCTTTGTAAAACACATTTCTTGCAACATTTTCTCTTACATAACCCGTATTCGTTTCAGGTTCTTTGCCTAAATTTTGCCAACTTTGACGTTTCAAATGGTGACTTTTACGTTTTGAGGAGAATCCCAATTTTTTTTTCTTTGCCTGTAACTTTTTTGTCTTTTACAGATCTAAATTTTGGTACATAGTTTACTTTTTATGATATAAACCAGCGTAACAAATTTGGTTGCCATAACTTTGTTATTTCCGGAGATATAAAAATTTTCCGTAAGAAAACACAAAATTTTCCGGAAAAAAACAGGCTGATTCTTCTGGCTAACGAACTTATCTAAGCTACTTGCAAATTTGATCAATATCGACCCATTCCTTTTTGAGTTACCGGTGTGATACATAATATATGTCCAAATTCAAAAGTCGGGATCTCCTCATTAGTGATTTTTTTTAAAGAAAATTCATTAAAAACACAAATTGGTGTTGTGCCAAAAAGACCTTAAATTAGTGACAACTGAAACACATTTCTAGCAAAAGCTAGGAAGGCGCAGTAACTTTTTTGTCTTTTACAGATCTAAATTTTGGTACATAGTTTACTTTTTATGATATAAACCAGCGTAACAAATTTGGTTGCCATAACTTTGTTATTTCCGGAGATATAAAAATTTTCCGTAAGAAAACACAAAATTTTCCGGCCTTTTTGAGTTACCGGTGTGATACATAATATATGTCCAAATTCAAAAGTCGGGATCTCCTCATTAGTGATTTTTTTTAAAGAAAATTCATTAAAAACACAAATTGGTGTTGTGCCAAAAAGACCTTAAATTAGTGACAACTGAAACACATTTCTAGCAAAAGCTAGGAAGGCGCAGTTTTAATAACGGGTGTTGCCTCCAAGTGCCCGAATTATTTTACTCATTCTCCTTGGCATACTAAAATCAAATAGCAAAAGTCCTCTTGAGGAATAAGGTCCTATTCCTCTAAAAGGGCTTGTTGCAATTGATTTAAGATTTAAAAAAGCAGGAAGACGATCTAAGCCCAAGCATGTCCCAAACATGTTCAACTGGGTTTTCATCTGGACTTAACGCTGGTCACTCCAAGACAGTAATGTCTATGTCATTTAAGTATTGCTGAGTAATTCTCGCGGTGTGGAGTGTAGCATTATCATGCATCAGAATAAGGTTATTTCTAATAAAGTCATCATAAGGGTCAACCAAATCTTGCAGAATTTCATCAATGTACCAGGCAGACCACACTATAACTGAACCGCTTTAGTAGCTTACCCTAAGACTGAAGGTACATTTTGCAAAACGCTCTTGTGGTCTTTGCCATACTCTCACGACCATCTGGAGACCGCAGGCTAAATCTCGACTCATCAGTAAACAAAGTGCGCCCCTATTCATTTACACTCCAGTGTTCATGATTCCTGGCAAACTGAAGTCGCATAACTTGATGACGTCTAAGATGTTTGGACCTGTTGCGGGTCTATAATTAGCAAGATTGGCCTCTCCAAGTCTTCGTCTAAGTGTCAGTTGCTTACGTTGGTATTCCGGGCGTGAAGAAATCGATTTCTGATTTATACGGATGTAGCATGACTAGTTCGCAGACTTTGTAAAATGATAAAGCGATCATCATAAGTGTTAGTTGTTCATTCGGGACCAGTTCCAGGTTGTCTAATATAGCCTCCAGTTTCCAAAAAAAAAAAACGTGTCTACATATGGTGCACAGTGCTATTGGATATGACATATTGATGGGCAACAATAAACGGTTGATTGTTGTTGAAAATTACTTAAGACATGTTGTTTTGTTTGTGTTTATTGTCACAATAAAACATCACAAAACATAGAATTTTTTTTTATAAATAAAAATATATATGCTCCATTTTTCGTGCCGGTGAGAGTGTACGTACATACATACATACATACATACATACATACATACATACATACATACATATATATATATATATATATATATATATATATATATATATATATATATATATATATATATATATATATATATACACACACACTAAATACAATTGAAAAAAATGAAAATGTGAAAAAAAAAATATTAAAAAGAGAAATATAAGCGAAAAAATACTTATATTTTCATGTCACAAACTGTCAGAAATAAAAAGGTATTTAAGTCTGTCACTTTGAAATGTCATTTGATATTTGTAAAAACAATCTATCAATTACTTATATTATGTTATAAAAATATAAACAGATAATCCTATCAAATTAATTATTTTTCACCTTTTTTTTTTGTACCAAAGTTAATCTAAATATTTTAATATTTTTCTTAGAAAATTCGCTTAATAATCACATAATCTCGTTTACTAAAATTGAATAAAAAACGTTAAAAAAATTACACACATTTCCTACAGAGATTCAAACCAATAACCTAAAGGATAAGAGTTTTTTTTTTGTTTCCATTGGGGAATTGTGTTAGGATTGAAATACAGCATCTATGTTTCATCCATGGTGTATCCGAGTGTTTATATTGTTTTCATTGGATTTCGGGATTGAATCTAATATCAAGGTTTCATCCATGGTTTTCACCTTATTCAAAAGTGACCTTCAGTTTGTTTCGTTTATAATTTATAATAATATTTAACAAGAATCAATATGAACTTTGCTTTTTCTTTTGTTATAAACACAAGGTCGTTTAATATTTGCAGTTTTCAAATAACCAGTAAATAGTGTATTGAGTTAAGCCTGGAAAACTATTAGTTACGAGTTTCTAATAATTTTCCAAAAAATATAACTTTGTTTGCCATTGTTTAGTTTGATAGTCATGATTCAAGAAAACTGTTAAGTTTTGAGAATTTTATAATACCATAAGTTTTTTTGATTCTTAGCTTTGTTTTTAAATTATTTCCTAAATTCAAGTTTTACAAGAATTTTTAAGGTAATTTTAAAAGTAATTTTTACCATGTTCTAATTTATTTTATATTTTTCAGGTTACGTAACTCAGGTACCTCCAATTTGTTGACAGACCGCAGTACACTCTTGGTTGATGTAGACGGAAGTGATGATGATTTGAATGAGTACTAGTACTTAAGTACGAAGATTTTATTCAGCAATATGTACCTTAATAATAGATTATTTATTTATTTTGCATTACTGTGTAATATGTACCATATTATAATATTTTTGTATTAATGACTATATTAATTTATTTGTTTAAGTGGGTTAACTACAACACTATAGTAACAGAGCTATTGATTACCATTTAAATAAAGATTCAGAAGTATTTTAGTTGATTATAAATTTATAATTCTAAAGCTATATATTATTTAGAAAATCATATTTTTTTAAAACTCTAATGTATTCTTTGATTATGGTTGCTCTAATTTGGTGAAACTGTTTCCCACTAAATACATTCCCCAAGGTTTTTCCCCTGGCTCCACAAACAAATGGTAGTAAAAGGTTGGTGCTTTACAGCTTTTCTGCTGCTAGTCAGCGAGTCATAATCTTTTCTACATAATGATGCTGCTAAGAGAAAACCAGTTGCAGAGATGAAGCCATTTGTGATCAACAACAGTGAACAAGTAAGCTAGGAAGTAGCTGTGAAGCATCCTTGCATTGTTTATTTGTGAAACCAGAAGAAAATTCCCTACGTTTGGGTTTAGTTTTGAAGTGTGTTTTAGACTTTTGTTAATTACTTTATTTTCTACCAGTTTTGGGACTTATCTGTTTTATTATACAGTACGATCTGGGTTTAACGAGTTGCAGATTGAACCAACTTCTCATTTAACGAAACCACTTTTTAGGCGACTGTATTGTATTAAACTGCAAGAATTATATTGTCCGGGCTAATGGTTCCACAACTATTGACAAATAGAGGAAAAGTTCGAAAAAAGCAGACATAGAGAACTTGGACAAAGCATTGTTTAATAAGTGGGCTATATCTCCAGGAGGAGGCTGTTTCACTTGGTAGAAAAATGGGATATAGCGAAAATTTCCAGTATTCCACAAGTTGGATTTCTTGCTTTAAACAAAGCCAATTCAATTAATCAGGAAACATTTCTGGGAAAGTGAAATCTGTAAATAAAGAAGTCACACTCAAAATAACTTCAGAGAAATATCTGAGGAATAATAGGCATGTGATGTCTTTAATACAGACGAAACTGGACTTTTTTACAAGTTGTTGCCGGACAGAACTCTAAATTTCAAAAACGAAAAATGTGCTGGTGGGAAGTTATCCGAAGTTATAACTGACTGCACTAGTTTGTGTAAATTCTAACGGATCTTCGTTTCGAAGACTAACTGCTTATTGGCAAAGCGCAAAAACCAAGATGTTTTAAGAATGTAAAGATTTTGCTGGTGAAATAGGATACTAATAAAAAAATGTGTGACTGCCGATATTTTTTAAACTGAAGTAGAAGAATGGGATAGAGAACTGGAAAGAAACAATAGAAAACAATTTCTTGTGGATAATTGTGCGGCACATCCACAATTGACGAGTTTGAGGAACATGAAACTAGTTCTTCTGCCATCTAATCCCACAGCTGTACTGCAGCTTTTGAATCAAGGAATTATCAACTGTCTGAAATTTAATTATAGAAGATAACTCGTCACAAAAATAATTGACAACATGGACAAGAATCAGTGTCAATTTTCGGTAGAAGTTCTCGAACCTATTCATCTTCTTGATCGTGCATGGAAAAATGTCTCACAAAAAACGGTGCAAAATCGTTTCAGGCATGCGCATAGAAATGACATTAATTTAAGCTTTTCAGAAGATATTATTGCTAATGAAGATATCACCGACGAAGATGCTGACATTGTTCGGAGCAAATATGGGAGGGTTATGAAATTGGCACAAGTGCAGGATGCGATGGATTACCTGAACATAGACAAGTCTGTGGAAACTTAAGGTATTCCAACAGATTCCGAGATAATTAAAGCTGGCAATTTAAACACTACCCAAGAAGTGATAGAAGATTCAGATTCAGGAAACAAATCCGAATGCACCAATATTTCACAGCAAGATGTCATAGATTCCGCTGAGAAGGTGTGTTTTGTTTGAACTGTACTATGAATGAACTTAAGAAAATATGTTGTCTCGAACTTCGAACCTCAGTAATAGTATGTCTAAGGTTCACAGTAGAAATTCAAACTTCTTAAAAATTCAAAATCGAACATCGAACTAACCAGAATTCTTCAATGTTCATATATTATTTCCTTAAATACAAAATTTAGGAGTGTTGTAACATACAATATTTGATACGTGAAATATTTGCAGGTTGATTGGGTGAAAAGGCCTTCCGGTGCTGATAGTTGTGGAGATGGATCAACGTTAAATCAAAAATACAAAAAAATAAAATAAAATTAAACTTTTAGATTTCTAGTTCTATAGATAAGCTCCATTATAAATATGTGGTTGTTTGGCATTGGCTAGGCAGTTTAGCAAACAGTTAGTTTGAGAGGGTTCAAAGTGAACATCATAGGTATAAAATAATCACTTAAAATTTGAACTGTCTCCTGAATGTGATTATTTAACTGTTTTGGCTAATTGTGAAATAAAGCCTGTTTAAACCAGTGCTTTCCAAAGGCGCATTCCCCTCATAAATTCTCTAAATTTTGGTACTGATTGCCTTCGAACACCGCCATCATAATGTTACTGAAAAAGGTGTTGGGAAGCTAGTATATATATATATATATATATATATATATATATATATATATATATATATATATATATATATATATATATATATAAAATTCTGGGATTGTTAAATGGCTCTGTCGTGTCTCAATGTGTCCCACCAACTGTCAATGATATGCCTGAGTGAAACCTCCTGTAATTACGCTACCGAGTTAATGGGGTTGCAACTTCACTACCTTTGGCAGGCAGCATTTAACCCGGCATGTGACAGGTGGAATTTTTTCACGTGTTCCGACATGTGGGGTGTGACAAACCCAAACTTTAAGAATAGGTTTTACTAATTTGTATGAATATTGTGGGTTTCTAACTTCATTTTTCTTTATATATTTTTATTTTTATTGGAATAAACACAGAAAGTTAAAAATATCTTTTTTTTTCAAAATACATGAAAAACTCAACCTATGAAAGTCAATATAAAAAATGTAACATTTTATACAATTTGACATTTCAAATAACAAAACACATGTTTCTATTGTATAGTATATGTTAACGTAAAGACACAATTCTAATTATTTATCAGAAAAAAAACCATTAAATTTGGTCAAAAATTAAAAATATGATGTTGCATTGAATTCGATTGATTTTGCACAATTTTTACAGCACAGCAATGCTCCAGACATATGAAATTACTGCAGGCTTTTTCACACACATTCTTTGTCTTCATATCTCGTGCTCTTGGACATTCCGTACACCTTCCTTTCTGATTTGGCCTAAGTCTTTTACGGTTCGGTTCAGGAGGTTCACCTAAAATTGTGCGGATGCAGGTACGCAATTCACGTGTAAGTCTAGGATTCCCATCCTTTGCATTTGCTGTTCTTTCACTAACTGCATGCCTAATTCTTTTATAAAGAGTCTTCTGAGAATCACCTTACCATTATTGTTCTCTCTATAAATAATCTGGCTATTGATAGACACGGTATTCAGCAAAGAAAAAAAGATAGTCAAAGGCCAGCGTTGACTGGCGCGAGCAACACTATAACTTGAGGACAACTCGTCAACTACATCAACTCCACACTTACGGAAGTTGTAGAAGGAGATAATTTCCGGCAGCTTCTTTTGTGAGTCATGGACCATATCATCATGGTGTAAAGATGACAAAAGCAACTTTTCCTTTTTTTGGAAAATAGGAAAGAAGTCAAATCGTTTTGAAAACCAAACTGACTCGAATATAGTTCTTTATTGGGCGTTTCCAAAAATTTTAGAGGCATATCTGCCTTATTCTTGCGAATAGTTCCCACCGCAGTTAGTTTGTGCTTTTGTAATAGGTTCGGAAACAGGTCAACGCTTGTGTACCAGTTGTCACAAGTTATGTTCCTTTTAGTTCCAGACACTGGTGCAACCAGTCGGTCAACGATATCTTTTGGGCTGTTACTACAGCTAAATGGACCTTTAGGCTGTTGACCCATGTATACCTCCATGTTCACCAAGTAGTACATGCGGGCGTCTACTAAGGCTTGAACTTTGATGCCCCCATGTATACCTCCATGTTCACCAAGTAGTACATGCGGGCGTCTACTAAGGCTTGAACTTTGATGCCGTATTTCGCCGGTTTGTTTGGCATGTATTGCCTGAAGGAACATCGGCTGCAGAACGATTCCAATTGTAAAATATTCTCCTGGCGAATAAGCGCTCTTACAGTTTTCAGTAAATTTGTCAACGACAGCTCTTATAGGAGCCAGCTTGTGAATTTAACTCTTTCCTGATGGTTGCTCTTGTTATCAAAACGCAAACAAGAAACCAAAAATTCGAACCTCCTTTGGCTCATTGTACACACAAATTTATACATCCTGGTACCGCCAGTGTTCCACAATTCATGTAAATTTCTATGATTGTTTTTGAAGACGCCGGCTAAATAAAGAACGCCAAAAAGGGCTTTGATTTCTGTTACTGTCGTTTCAACATAATGTGGCGAATCTTTCCATTTCTCAGATTTTTCGGTGATTCTATAATTTATGTTTCTTACAATATCAATTATCATCTTTTCGTCTATAAAAAGATAAAAACACTATTAGAGTTTTAGCACTCTTTCCAAAAGCCTTAACACCTGGCAAGTGGATTATAATGTTTTCAGATCTGGTCCTAACATTTCTATTTGGTGGTTTTTTAGACCATTTTGTACCATTTCTTCCTACAAAATATTCTTTATCACTTTCTCCTATTTCTTGATGATGTTCTACTTGTACCCCCTCCTCTTCTACATCTACTTCTTGCTCCAGATCAGGAAATCGCTGTTTGTACTAAGATGGTCGATTTCGTCCTGTTCCTCTGAGTCTTCCTTTTCAACAAAAGGTTCTTTAGCTTCATCATGCTGCCAGAAGCGTAACAGACGATCCTGCTCCTTTTGCCACTCGCACATCTTGCTAGATAGTCACAAAAGAAAAAACCATTATAAATTTAGTAGAAAAACTTAAACAGCCGCTCTTACCTTGCTTAAAAATAAAATATAATCAGTATTAAAAAGTATCAAGAACTGACACATGGGGTATGACACACCCCAGTCGACTTTGAAGCGACGCGCTCTCGTTAAGATGCAATGGGCGACTACCGTTGGTCCGTGAAGGCAACAATGGATATACAATTTGAAGCTACTGGGAGACGCAGCCGCAAAGACTACATTTTAAGAAAGTTGTGTATGCGTTTTCAGGCACCGGGGTTTGTCACACCCCACGTGTCACATGCAGGGTTAATGCCTCTAAAGTTACATTTCGAAGTGTTTTTGAGCAAAGAAGTTTGAACTATTTTGGAGAATTCCATATTTCGAACTTTGAAGTACTTCAACATCGCCTAGTGCGCACATATTTTCGACCCGAAGGTTCAGTCTGAGTTGGGTTCGGTTTGAAATTTCGAATCTGCTGCTATTTGAGACTTTTCTTTCCTGTCTTGTGCTTTTTGTATGTTGTATTTTCTTTACTGTTTTTTGTATTTAGGTGCCGCTTATGTTTTATGTGTTTTAACACGTTTTAATATTTTTATACACCAACTGTTCAAGTTTTGTATGCATTTGTTTTTTTTTTTGTTTGTGTTTATTTATGGATTATCTATTTGTTTTAGCCAATTGACCTTTTGTCTATACAGAGGTAGATCGTGATTTTGCCTGCAGAATACGATTCTTTTGTTAGTATATAAGCCTGTAAAATTTTAATGTTTCAATTACAAGACTTTATTGAAATTGCGTCGTTGCTGTATTATTGCTGGTCTTAGCATAGTTTGTTTTGTAATGCACTGCCTTTGATTTTTTATATTTGGGTGCTATTTGTGTTCTATGTCTTTTTAATTTATCTTAATTTTTTATATACCGACTCTTTGTTTTAACCATGATTTTTTTATATCTAGGTACCATCCATTTTAACTTGTGCTAATTTTATATGTACTGACTGTTTGTTTTTGACGAATTAAAAAAAAACAAACTTTTATTTTACACATATATAGGACGTAAATTGCTGGCACATTATTGGATTTGGTACTTTGTTTCTAAAAGGATGGTTACATAAGTGATTTTAGGGAAGACAAAATCAGTTGTAATGTTTGTGATTCAGTTTCAAGTTGCAGGGGTATGTTACAGAGTGGTGAATTGCTGGAAACCTTCTCTATTTTTCAACGAAACATACGCAGCCTCTCTAAGAATTTATCTGAGTTACAGACGACACTGAGTAAATTTGCCACCTATACATGTGACTGCATTGTTGTAACAGAAACATGGAGATTAGACTATCTGGACCTGTTGATCATCCCGGGATATGAATTGTTTTACAACCAAGGGCGTGTTAACAAGTCGGACGGTGTTGCCATATATATTAGAAAAAAATTTAACTTTCTAAACAGGGTTATCCAGATGAATGAAATTAAGGCAATAGAAACGATTATCACATAGGATAACACGAGGACTAAACTGCTCTCAATATGCAGATCTCCATCTCATAATGCCCTGGCGACTTTAATACATCCTTGTTTGAATATCTGAGACATAGTAAAGATGAGGATTGTCACGTAAATATAATATTGGGAGACATCAATATGGACATATTGTCTACCACAGGTGAGAATACATGTGAATACTTAAACATTCTGGCAGAGTATGGTTCCATAGCGGCAGTTGATAAAGTGACAAGTACACAGGGAAGCAGCAATTCATGTTTGGACCATGTGTTTGTCAACACTAAACAACCATTGGATAGGTTTTCCTCTTTAGTGCTTGAATCCCCTATACCCGATCATTACCCACTGATCCTCCAGTATTTAAAACCTGCTGGGGGCGTACAGGAGGGATGCAAGTGAAGGAGGTCGTTGGAAGAGGGGTGTATATCAACGGCAAACAATCGAGAGACTGCAGAAGAATTTAACAAGTTCTTTTAGACTATTGGAGCGCGACTTGCAATGAAGGTAAAAAGAACACCATCAAATTTTAAGAGAAAGCGCATAAAGACCTCAATATTCATTGAGGATACAACAGTGGAGGAAGTAACAGATACGAGAATGTGCTTAAAATTGAGCAAATCTCCTGAGGTAGATGGGTTTAGAGCAGAATTGCTCAAAGATATATAAGTACATTTCTCCACTTTTGACATATGTCTACAATAAGTCAATAAATGAGGCAACATTCCCCAGGGCTTTCAAAGTTGTCCCTCTGTACAAATCTGGCAGTAAAGCAGATGTCGGTAATTATAGACCTATCTCGATTATGTCTTGTCTCTCTAAAGTGCTTGAAATGTTATTAAAAATTCGCTTTGAAGCTTTTCTTAAAAAGTACCGCATACTCTGATGGTCAGTATGGCTTTTCGGAAGCGAAGACAGCTGCTGATGCTGTGGCATGTTTGTCAGCCAAAATTAATTGTGCGATTGATGAGTCAAAGCCAGCTTTATGCATCTTCTTCGATCTGGCCAAGGCATTCGACATGGTGAGTCACTGTGAGCTTCTGAAAACACTGGAGATCATAGGATTCAGGGGTGATGCATATAAACTAATGGAGAGCTATCTGAGTGGCAGAGAGCAGTGTGTGGTAATAGGCAGTGAGACAAGGACTTACAAAGAAGTTGGTTGGGGTGTTTCTCAGGGCACTGTGCTTGGGCCGTTGCTTTTCTGCCTTTATGTCAATGATATATTTCTCATGGAAAGCCGCGGAGATATTGTAAGCTTCGCTGGCGATACAGCCATTTTCTATCGTCATTCCAACTAGGTAGATCTAAAGGCGATGGTGGAAACAGACTTTGCCCAAATAGTTAGATTTTTCCGTTTTAAGAAAATGACAGTTAATTGGAGGAAAACATATTTATTTGCCTTTGCCTCGTATGCTCGAATTCTGTGGAAGTATGATGCTCTCTCGATAAGGAAGGAAAATGTCTGTGTTGAGATTGGACGCAGGGGGAACATAAAGTGGCAATACAATAGATCAATATTTGCGGTGGGATAAGCATGTAAATACTTTTGTGCAAAACCTGATATATCTCTTTACAAAATTTAAATTTTATAAATCAATATTTAGTCTCGAACATTTAAACCTATTGTATTTTGCTCCCAATCAGTCTCATCTCACCTATGGAATATTGTATTGGGGAGGGGTTGTCAGTGCGCACTTAAATCGTTTAGAGGTCACACAAAAATGGTTACTTAAGATTATATTTGAACGTGGACGTTTACATCCGAGAGTAGCTTGTACGAGTAGAGTGGGATATTTGATTTAAGACAACTATATTATAGAGAGCTTTTATTGTTTCAGTTTATACATCAGAACAGGCAACCAATTTTAAAACATAAATATTCAACTAGGCGCAATGTCGTTGATCATTCGAGTATTCCAAGGGCGTGCAAGACTGCTGACCAGAGAATTTATATTTACTTGGCTCCGATAATATCTAATTGCATCCCAAATGAGTTCAAAATGATTTGCTCTTATGGCCTCTGTAAGAAGCGACTTAGTAGTTGGCTACTGCAGCAACCAAGAGGTAGAATAAGTGAACAAATTGAACTGAAAAATGTTCACAAGTGAATAGCATCACGAGCATTACCAATTGACAGCATTATGCTCTCAGTGTCACTATGGATGTCTTTAGTTTATTATTTCCGTGAGGGTGCTGGGTGTTTTAGATGTATTTTATTGTATTTTGTGGTTTATATTTTAACTATTTTTATACTGTAATGTTTTTGTTATAGAATACTGTTTTGTTGTTCACTATTGTTTCACAACTTGGTTATGATTGGTTTTATGATTGATATATCTTGTGTTGTATTGTTGCAAATCACTGGAGATTTCTTCTTAGCGTTGCAAGTACTCATAAGCTGTCAGTGTCCACACACAAGGATTGTCCTTCAGCATGTGAACGGGTAATGAGAACGATACATTTTTGTGTGTATATTTATTTCCTATGAGATGTTTTAATGGCTATTTGTATGTAAGACGTCTACTGCTACATTTAGAAACAATAACCTTTTCTCACGTACACGTTTTTACTTTTGTGTGGGAAATTACTGTTTTTTGTCGTAGAAATTCTATGTCGAATACTGCGTTTTCTTGTAGTTTATATTTTTGGCAATAAACTTTATTGTTATATATATATATATATATTTATTTATTTATTTATTTATTTGGAAAGGTTACCGCAGTCATTACTGTGAGAAGTATTGGTTGTCAGATTGAGCCACGTCTAGAATTGATTAAAACTTGACATTTTGACTCCTGGCTTGGAGCTATTTTCAAAAGCAAATATGAAAGGAAATGAAATCTAAGGGCTCAATTTGCTACTCCTTAGAGTGGTCAATAAGGGTAGGTCGAGTTGTTATAGTTTGATTATGTGGCTTCAATTTGCCTACTCAGATCTCACAATCGTTTCTAATGCTCAGTGTGTTCAACCTTAGACTTGAGAGAGATTTGGCCATTCACTAGAAGCTTCTACCTGCCTCGTTATCAGTGTCTTTAGTGGGCTCTGTAGGTTTTACAGAAACCAACGCACATGTGCGCGCGTGTGTGTGCGTGCGTGCGTGTATTTCTTTTTAAAAGAACATGTGCGATAGCCAAGCTGTTGTCAGTTTAATTTTTATTTTTTGCTGACAAAGATGTGGGCATATTTTTCAATTTTGCACTAGCCAGAAATTATTATGGTTGTATAATTTGTAATTTTTTAGAAGCGTAATATAAAAAACGTCTAAGAAAAATAATTTTTATTTTTAGTAAGTAAAACTAAAATTAGACTAGGCATATAGGTCGAGATCTACATAACATGCTTAATTTTCAGTTCTGTAATTGTAATATGAGAAACACAAACATTTATATTATGTTTAAGGGCCTGAATTACCCCCTGTAGTTATTTTAAGTACCCAGGCAGATTGTCTGTATTATTTTAACATGTCATTACTGTACCATCAGGATTTGTTTTTTGTTTTGGAATACATAGTTTTCCAGCACTAGTGAGAACACAAGAATTGACAAACACACCACAACTAGAAGATTGTGTGTAATATATGGAAGGTGTGACTTTACCAGTGTCTAGGTTTTTGTATCCAGATTGAGATCTGCTGACTGAAACAAATTTGGGGTGTGAATTCCTGGTCTTGAAGTGGTATTGCATTGGATGGTACGTGTAACCAGAGCCATACCCAATAAGTCCATTATTAAAATGGCTGTTGGTAGAAACACCATATGTAGGTCTTTTGTAAATTATCTTACCAGTACCAGGAGTTAACGTAACACTTTGTGCTTGTGAATTTTTACCAACTGCATATGTATTTGGACCATTGGCCAGTGATTTTACATGCCCTCTGAAACCAGGTGGAATTCTCATACCAGAACTACCTGGTATTGTCTGGCCTGGCTGTAGAATAGTGCCATCAGGTAAGGAAATACCTTTGCTTTGAACTACTGTGGCATCTAAGTTCTCTAGGGGATTCAAAACTATGTGCTGTTGCTGTGTTTTTGAAGTTTGTTTGATTATAGCTTTTGTTTGAACTTCATCATTGTCTTGTGATTCTTCATCGTAGTCAACATATTCACTGTCATATTCATCATAGTCGTCTTTCTCTGGTGTTATAGCGATTGTTGTAATCTCATAATCGTTTTTGTTATTTGCCGTGATTTTTTTCGCAGCAGTATTGTCTGGTGCAATATTAGAATATGTGTTTCCTAACGAAATGTTCTGGTTGTTTTTAGTGTTATCAAATTGAACTCGTTTTGCAGGAGAAGCAGGAATCAAATTTTGCATTATAGGAGGTATTTGTCCAAGTGATAATTTTTTTTGTGGACTTTGTGGTAAAGAACTGCTGAAGACACGTTTATTTTTTGTAGCAGAATTTATCTGTGTACTAAATGGATGTTGACCTTCATTAAGGTTGTTAGGATTTTGCGCGTATGTATTTTCTGTTTGTGGCTGTATATATTTAGGAATATGTTCTGTTTTTTCTGTGAAGAATTGATTTGCTTTTTTCGTTGGGAATTGAAGACTTTTAGAACTTTGATCTTGGGTACTTTCTACCTGATTATTTATGTTTGAGTTTGTAATAATCCTATGTGCACTTTCATGTGCTGAACTTTGTTCATTAGATGACTGGCTCAATGTTTGACTTTTTTGACTTGAATATTTACCGGAATTTTCTGTTGGGTGTGCCCCAAAAGTGATTGGCTTGAAACCAGGGAATTTATTAAAGACACCACCTGTAAAAGACTTATTTCTTGCTGATGTTATGTAGTTTGCTGATCCAGATCCTGCTTGTGCTGCACCTGTGTATCTTATTTTATTTAAAAGTGTGCCTTGTATTTGCGATTGAGTTTGTCCAGAATACGCACTACCCTGTGCACCTGCAGTACCACCTCCACTAAATGGTCCATTTGTTTGATTCTCTTCATACTCATCAGAAGGGGTAAATCCAATTTGAGCTTGTGATGAAGTACTTCCTGGTCCATTTGCCTGAGCATCCGCTAAACCTCCCTTACTACTAGCTTGAACTTGCGACTGCGTCCCATGCTGAAAACCACTACTCTGGGCTGAAGACAATGTTTCACCTGTAGCTGCTACCAATTGTACTTGTGATTGAGATTGTCCAGCACCACCTTTGCCTTGTGCTGAACTTAGAGCACCCTCCTGACCACCACTGACTTGTGTTTGTGCACCTCTTTTCCCATCATCTGATCCAGCAGATGCACTGAATGATCCGGATCCTGAGTATGTCCCAGAAACCTGAGATTGCGCTGTACCTCCTTCGAATTGACCTTGCGCTTGTGCGCTAGCCAGAGTTCCGTTTTCTCTTTGCTGGATTGATGTAAGTGCTTGCGAATCCGAGTCATCATCTAAAGCAGGCTGTCCTGTCAAAAGAATTTTTGTTTCAGAAAAATTGTTCATCTGCAGTTTTAAACATTAGTTTATAAATTGGCAGGTTTAATATTTTTGTTTTTTTCCCTTGTAAGACTACCACATTTTATGTACACTATTATAATATAATTTATTTTTAAGTTATGGCAAATTGAACAGTTATGTTTAAACCTAAAACAAATTATTCTTCGAGGGCTATTTATATTTATTGAATATGTATCGTTTTATAGTGTATTGTTAAAAGTACAAAAAAACTATTATAATTTGTTATCTTAAAATTTATTAAGGATGTTTATGAATTTAACAATTTAAATATAAGATAGCATTTAGATTTCTTGACGTGGAACACTGTTGAGAACCTTTGTTCCGCTCGACTATAAACACGAAACGTTCTGAAAAATAATTAGAAAAAAAAAGTTAATTCAAATTTTTAATGCCAGGATTTAGCAACTGAAATCTCTATTATTGTTTTACCTAAGCAAAAATATACCTTTTTTTCAAGAGGTTTTTCCTTTTTTTTTAATGAATAGGTACAGTGATTTCTTGTTTCTTTGCTTTTTTTTAAATTTTATATTTGCGTTATAAAGCACATAATGCATTAGATTAAAAAAATTAGATTGCCTAATTTTACTAATAAAGGTTTTATATATACTGACTTTCAAAAAATCCGAACACTCAGTAAGAGTCGATCAATTTAAATAAAATTTATACATAATCTGTGTTTAATTAAACTTAAAAAATGATTACATTTTTGAACTAAAATATTAGAAACTAGTTTTTTTTAATAATTAGTGGCTCCCCCGCGGTTTATTATTCATTCGATAACACTTCAAGGCATGCTTGAAATTAAATTATTTAGGGCATCCTGGGGAATGTTATCCTAGGCTTCTTGAATTTGGCTGCAAAGGTCAACTAGGTCCTTTGGTGATTGGGATAAATTACCCAGTCGATTGCCAGTGATATTCCATACGTTTGATTGATGGCAAGGCCATGGAAGCAGGGTCACGTTTTCCCCCTATAAGATCCTTGTAGTAACCCTTGCTGTATGAGGACGTGCGTTGACTTATTGGAAAAGGGATTGAATTAACCCTTGTAGGTATGGCAGTGCAACAGGCGGCAGTACTTTTCGTATGTAATTATTTGCATTAAAATATCTGTCAATGAAAACTAGAGGTGACCTGCTATCGTATGTTATGGCACCCCATACCACCAGGCATATCTAATAAACCGTGTTGTGAAAACCGTGCGTAGTAAAGCCACAATCTTAAAATGACAATCTTTCTGTGCTGAAGTTGCTCGAGTTCGTCCGGATCCATGACGATGGTTATGGATTGTTTCTTCAGACCAACACTAATACTGTTGGCACACTGCGTCCTATTCGGTGGGAAATGTATATGATTGAAAAACCAGCTTCCTGCATACCAACAATACGCCCCCCTTTCGAATTCATTTAAATGATTGTAATTGTTCTGAAAATGGCACCTGGTCATCATGAGTTAATAAGTTAAGCACAAATGGCTACTAATAATTGCTTCAAACTGAAGGAAACGCTAATTTAAAGAGGTAACTTTTTCACTAAGTTAAGATTGGAACTTGTGTTGGGCACTGATAAGTACACGTGGAGAACTACCACATTTCACAAATCACCCAAAACACATATTTTTAAAGACAAAAAGGCAATGAGACGATCGTCTCACTAACAAGGTTAGCATCATCAGAGGATCAAAATTTCTAAACTCATTCCTATTACGATAACTTTTTGATAAAACAAAATTTAAAAAGTGTACACCTGTTAAAATTTATTGTCCATATTATCATTTATTATGAGAGACAAAACAGAGTAATATAGACAGTTTCATTGCAATTGGTCGACTCTTATTGGGTGTGTGGATTTTTGGAAAGTCAGTATATTTCAATCAAAAATTTTGGTAACAAGAAATTAAGTGTTTATATTAAAAGACCGTTTAAAGCTGGTCTCACAATTTAATATTACAAGAAATGGTAAAAAAAACTCATATTTAAGATCCATTATCCAGTTGTCTGCTCTTACTACGGCCATTTAAATATTTACACAAATATGTATTTAATCCAGAAAAATATCCTTTAAGTTGAGATGTTAACTTTCTTACAGTTTTTATGAACTGGCTAAATACTTTCAGCTTGTGATTAGAAATGTTTAATACCAAAAAATGTAAAAGGTTGTGAAAAAAGTTTAACAAAACATCTGCAAATCATTTATATATTATGATCAGGGATTTTCATAACTCATTGTGTCTGTCACCTGGTAAAACTGTTACATAAAGACACAGATGTAGAGGCGTTTATATCTATGTGTTTACAATTCTCATCGATTTGACATCACTAGTTTCCCAAGGTGTTCTATTCCTTCTAATTCTCTTTGTTTGAAAAGCTCTTAACTTTACAACATGATAAAGCTTACGAAACTAAAGTTTTTTATAAATAAATTTAGAGGGCCTAACAGCAGGTAACAACAAACAAAGAGCCACATAGATTAATATTAATAAAGGTTGTATATCATTGAAAACGATCACTAATAAAAAGAAATAAAAGTGTGTAATACAGGGTGATAGCCTGCATGCGTGTAAAAATTATATCTATTTTTAAAAAGTTTATCACTTATAAAATTGCAAATTAGTCCTATACTGTTATGTGATCTATAAATAAAACTATTAAATCTTGACACTTTGCTATAGATACCTAATACATGAATACTACGAGTTTTTATTTTGTGCCTCTTTGCACTTTTAGTATTACAACATATTTGTACTGCACATAATAAGAGAGACAACTAGTATATACAAACTTATGACAAACTTACCTTGTTCACTAGCTGCAGAAGGATACCTAGTGTGACTTTGTCCACCTTGTGTATCACCATATTCTGGTCTCCTGAAACGGCCATCATCATATCCTGGACGTCCTGAGCCCTCATCATAGTATTCGGGACGTCGTTGGGCTCCGTCGTCGTGTCCTAACTTGCCAAGAGTTCCATCATCATATTCAGGTCTTCTGTCCGATCCGTCATCGTATGCTGGACGTCGCTGAACTCCGTCATCATGTCCTGGCTTACCACGCGTTTCATCATCATATCCAGGTCTTCTCTTTGTACCATCATCGTATCCTGGCCTTTTGTGAGTTCCATCGTCATAGTCTGGCTTTCTTTGACCCTTGTCATCATATACAGGTCTTCTATAACCATTATTATCGTACCCAGGCCTTCTGAGGTCTTCATCATCATACTCAGGTCTTCTTTGGCCTCCATCATTATACTTGGGCCTTTTCCCTCTTGTGTCATCATGCTCAGGTCTTCTTACCACTGCATCATCATATCCAGGCCTTTTTGCCTCTCCATTGTTATATCCAGGCCTTCTTGCCCCTCTCTCATCATATCCAGGCCTTCTTATGCCCCCTTCATCATATCCAGGTCTTCTTGTCCCCCCTTCATCATATCCAGGCCTTCTTGGTATGGTTTCATCATATCCAGGCTTTCTTGGTTCCTCTTCATCGTATCCCGGCTGACTTGGTCCTGTGTCATCATATCCGGGTTTTCTTGGACCATTATCATGGAACCCAGGTCTTCTGGATATAGCGTCATCATACCCAGGTCTTCTCTGCACACTGTCTTCATAGCCAGGTCTTCTTGTCCCCCCGTCATCATATCCAGGTCTTCTTGCTTCTCCATTATTGTAACCTGGTTTTCTATCATCTAATCCACCATCGTATCCGGGTCTCCTTTGGCCTCTGTCAGCATATTCTGGTATCTTCTGGCTTCCCTTGTCATACCCTGGTCTTATCGGCCCTTCCTCGTCATATCCGGGCTGTGCTTGACCACCTTTATCATATTGAGATCCACCATTTGGCCTTGGATATGTATAATCACCTGGACCACCGTGTGCATCTACTTCATACCCATTTTCATGATATACTCCAGAAAATGTTCCATGAAAGGACCCTGAGGATGGCCCTCGATTGTATCCATCTATTTAAAATAAATAAATATGTAAATAAATTAGATTTATTGAACACAATAGTTTAGATAATATATATTTACTTTCAGAGATATGCAACTAAATGTGAGATATGTTATTGCACAGAATTGGGTGGAAACTGTTCATTGTAGCTTAGCTGTTACTGATTTCAAATCAATGGTTTTTTGTTTGGCCATTGATGAGGTTATTTGTTGTGTAAATAAATAAATCAATATTTCGAATATTATCCTTTAGTACCAATAACAAAATAAATAGTAAAGGCAAAAAAAAACTGGCGTGGAGTTAAATATACATATAGGTGATGCATTATCATGACAGAGCTCGATATATTCGTATTTATCAAAAATATCAAAAAGTCGTGTATAAAACTTGCAGGTAGACATGCACCCCATGTACTAAAACTATTTTCATCTCTACAGAGTGTTCCATCTTTTCAGTGCAAACTAAACATATTTTTAAACAGAAAACCCACTATATTATTCCACATTTGGATTAAGCTCATTGTTTTTGTCTCTCAGATATAAAAATTTTATTGTGTTATATAAGACACTTCAAAATGTATAGACATTTCTGTATCGAAATCGCATTGAAATAAACATCCAATATCTTAATAAATAGTGAAGTTTGTAATATTCTTTTGACATTATAAGGTTGGAAATATCCTTAATTGCTATTTGAACTATGTTTTTCATAAAGTTGTCATCTTATACAGGCTGCTGAGTAAACATTAAATTAAATCGAAATTAAATTAAATCTAACAATCCTTTTTAAATGGACGCCCTTTATTTTATGTTTGGTATTCTTTTATACCTAAAATCAATGACCTTTGAAATATTCCGAATTACCTTTAAAAAATAGATTTATCAAAATTTTCTAATGAATCACATTAGCCATGAATAATATGACAGATTTATTTGCCTGTAATTGAGGAAAATATAAGGCTACCTAAATGTAAGACACCAACTTGTCAATGGTTACAACGTAAAGAAAAAAGTATATAAATAATAAAGGGTTAGCTGAACAATATCAGCGCCCGTTCCAGGGGCGGGCAACACGGACATTTCTCTGGTGCGCCAAAATTTGAGGGTTGCGTTTTGGCTGTAAGTGTATGTAAAAATATTGATGTGTTAAATACCATTAATAGAAAATTTCACATATGGATTTTTTCGTTAATAAAAAAATTACAGTGCGTAGTGTATTTATACTGTTATGTCGAAAAGCTAAAAATATTTACAGTTTTTTATCCTAAAGAAAATAATCATTAAAGAGCCGTATGTTTAATTTTAAAAAACCGTGTTTTAGAGGGCAGGGATATGACAACAGGTCCAATATGAGGGGCTATAAAGCAGGAGTGCAGTCTAGTATTAAACACTATAATTCGCGAGCATTCTATGTTCCGTGTAGTAGTCACTCTCTCAATCTTGTTAATGATCTGGGAAAAGCATCCGTGGAAGCCGCCAATTTCTTTAACATGGTCAAACAAATATATTTATTATTTTTTGGCATCTACTTTTCGATTGGCAATACTTTTAAAACATGTTCAAAGTTTAACTTTGAAACCATTGAGTGACGCCTTGCTAAGCATTTACGAAAATCAAGAAACTGATAATTTGATAAGAGGGTGTATTAAATTTTATTAAACAATTAAAGTTTTTGTATTCATTAGTTATTTGGTATAAAATATTAACTTGCATGAATTCAATAAACAAGCTGATGCAAACAAAAAATGTGATCTAGCCTCTGCACGTGATCTTTTACAAAACTTAAAACTATTTTTCAAGAATTTTCGATCGGATTTGCCCTTCGATGAAACTATTATTGGTGCCAAAGAACTTGATGTGCAGACTTATTTTGGACCAAAAATAAAACGACACCGCGTAAGAAGAAGAAAAAGCTTGTCATACGAAGCACAAGATAAACTGATTGAAGATCCAAAAGAAAAATATAAAATAGATTTTTTTTAAATTTTACAACAGATCAAGCACTAAATGCACTAGATGCTGAACAACTTAGTAATCATAGTAATTATTTTCAAATTATTTATAATATATACGATTTAAATACTATGCCCAAAAAATGCTACTAAAACACTGTAAGCACTTTTGGGCAAAAAAGAAAGCAATGTACCCGTTTAAATTACAAAGTTAAATTTCGCCCCAAACCTTATCATTGCTTTAACAATATTGCTAACGATAGCAATAAGTGTAACAAGTTGCAAAAAAGTTTCTCTAAGTTAAAATTAATTAAGAATTTTTTAGCGATTTTTTTACATTAGACTACTACTACACAAAATCGTCTTAATGGTTTGAATTTTGACAACTGTGCATGAAGTGGCTGATCAAGTTAATTAAAAATAGTCTGGACGCAGCAAGTGCGTTATGGTAGTGAATTTTCATTAAAAGATTTTAAATAGCAAATATGTATGTTTTTTTTAAGAAAGCAAGCATCGAATGTGGTTACCAGTATAACCTATGTAGTAGAAACAATGTGGCATGTTTCATCAATATAACTTTATTGTTTGAGAATGTACAAAAATTTCCAAACGTTAACTTAAAGTGTTCCCGAAAAACCTGGTTTCTTGGTCAACCTTATAGGTTAATAGGAAATTGAGCTATTCAAATTTGAAGCATTTAATGAAAATTCGCTACCATAACGCACCTTCTACGTCCCGAATTTCTTTTCTTACAAACATGCATTTATATTTCGATGGAAAATGCAAAAATGCAATAACATAAGGCGTGTTCAATAAAAAAAAGAAAATTTGTATCACCAAGGACTTATGGGCCACCCTGTGATTGTAGAAATATTTTTTAAGATTTAGCTCAAGACATATAATGTATATAATTTTTTTCGTATCTTGTATAACAACGGATATATTGAGCTTTATTAATTTTTGACGAAAATTCGACAAAAATTATGTACCATTAAACGATAAACTCTATAGCTAAACTACGGCCAAACCATCAGAGAAAGGGCCTATTTGTTAATGAATTTTCTGGAAATATTGTAGTAAAATGAAGGACAATGACGGTTGAAACTAAGACTTCAGGCTCTGTAAAGTATTCTTCTTGAGACATTTTCCTTCCATAGCTCGTATTAATTTCAGGTTCTTTGCGTAAATGTTGCCAATTTTGACGTTTTAAATCGCGACTTTGACGTTTTGAGGAAAACCCCAATTGATTTTTTTTATGCCTATAACTTTTTTGTCTTTCAACCTACAGAGCTAAATTCTGGTATATAATTTACCTATAAAAACATAAATCGACAAACCAAATTTGGTTGCCCTTACTTTGTTATTTCCGGAGATATACATTTTTTCGAAAGAAAACACAATGTTTTCCGGGAAAACCTTGGCCAATTTTTCTGGCTACCGAACTTATCCAAGCCACTTGTAAAAGGAAGGTATTTACCAAATTTAATCACAATCGGCCCATTATTTTTTGAGTTATCTGTATGATATATATATATATATATATATATATATATATATATATATATATATATATATATATATATATATATATATATATATATATATATATATATATATATATATATGAGACATACTTGGTTCTCGGGTTGAACCGCGTCCAGGATTTATGAAAACTCGACGTTTCGACTGCCTTAGACTAACGGACAAAAACAACAAACAGACAGAATTTAACTTTCTAAGACAGACATTGCTAGAAAACGGATACGACCATTAGAAACGCACAACAACAAACCACTACACCACAATAAGAACAAACAGAGGCAACACAGCATTTCTACCATACATTAAAGGTGTCACCGACAAAACCAGTCGAATTTTTAGAACACATAATATCAAAACCGTATTTACAACAGAGCAAAAACTGGCAAATCTGATAAAAACTCCCAGGGATACGATTCCAAACGAGTTCCACGGAGTTTACGAAATTACTTTTTCCGACTGTCCCCGAACTTATGTAGGACAAACAAATAGACGCATCCACAATAGAATATATGAACACACCGTTGCAGTTAGAAAATCCGACCCCTCATCGGTGCTGGCCATGCATCATATTCATACAGGACACAAAATAGACTTTGATAATTCCAAAACAATAGTACCGGTTGACAACTTCAAAACGAGAATTATCTGCGAAGCAATCGAGATTAAAAAACGTCCCGATTGTCTAAATAAGAGAGATGATGGTCTTCGCCTTCCGACTACTTGGAAACCTATTATATCTTCATTACAAACACACAAAAAGAAAATAAATTCCACAGACAATTGTATTTCCCCATTATCTGTCTCAACAAATGCCGGTGACCCTCTTCATCCTCCTCATCCTCTAAGTACCGCGACCAGAGCCCCCCACTCAATTGACCGTGACCCTACTACTTTCACTGATAACGAAGCAGGTAGATGGAACGACATATATAAGACCAGAATGCAACGAACTGCCAGATCTCTCTGAGGCCTAGGGTTGAACACCCTGAGACCTCACAGACGATCTCCGGCGAGATTTGGGGAGTAGGGAGATTGAGGCTCCGTAATCGAGCTACAACAGCCCAACCCACCTTGGTCCACCGCTCTAAGGAGTAGGCAGATTAAGGCCTTAGAGTTTCCTTTACCTCTTGAAAATGGCTGCAAAACAGGAGCCGAAACGTCAAGTTTTCATAAATTCTGGACGCGGTTCAACCCGAGAACCAAGTATGTCTCACATTAAAGACCGCGGAAATCTTTCTGTATATGTATATATATATATATATATATATATATATATATATATATATATATATATATATATATATATATATATAAACATATAAAAATTAAAACTGACCCCGGATATGTGTTCTAGGAGGCCTAATTAGCGCTCATTTGAGGAATTTTTTTTAAAGAAAATTCACTAAAAAGATGTAATAAAAAAGGTTTTTGTGATTTTTCGCGTAGTTGTTGTTACCTTGTTTTATTTTCAAAATAATGGCATTTTGATAGTGTGCAATCATGCACATTTTTAATAGCATTGAAAAATGTAAAAATTATATGGTTAGCAATTTTTGGCTAGGTACAGATATTTTTTAATCCATTTATATTATTTTGTACTACTTGATTATCAATATTATGTTATGTTACATGTTTCTTTCTAAATAATATATGCTTTTATTAAAATTTAAGTACAACGATTGATTTTTATTGAAAATAAAATATATGTGCTTTTACCTAAATATATATATATATATATATATATATATATATATATATATATATATATATATATACAGTATACTCTCTCTTAGGGGGACACTATCGGTCACACAAATTCTGTCTGCCTAAGAGGAGTGTGCATTTATGATGAAACATGTATGTATGTAATCCAAAATTTCAATTCAAACATTCATTAACTATGAAGTTATTACATAAATTCTGTATTAGGATGGGTAATTTTTGCTAATTTGTTTGTTTGTGCACGAAAACTCAGAGAAAAATGTAAAAGTAATGCGCTTCAATTGTATATGTACATATAACGTTATGATGAAAAAAATAAATTCTGAAATATACATACGTCTCTCTCTCTCTCTCTCTCTCTATATATATATATATATATATATATATATATATATATATATATATATATATATATATATATATATATATATATATATATATATATATATATATATATATATATATATATATATATATATATATATATATATATATATATATATATATATACATACATACATACATATATATATATATATATATATATATATATATATATATATATATATATATATATATATATATATATATATAGTATACTCTCGGTGTGTGAATGATCCGGTTTGAGAACTATCCATTCTGAGAAATTGGTCAAAATTTCAGGAATAGATAGAAAATTTTTTTCGTTTCCTTGCACAAATATAATACATATCCCTAATAAAAACCAACGACCATCTAAGTACGGCATATTATAATTACTATGTTTCAAAAATAGGAAAATGAAACTGTGAAATTCGTTAGAACTTGTAGTGTAGTAGTGTGTACGTATAAGCAGATTGATGTCACACATTGCTTATTCTGTTGTGATGAACTCTAATTTATCTTCGAACATGCCACTCGAATAGAAACGTTGAGAAGGATCCATATCCGGCAATGTTTAGGTTAAGGTCAGGTCAGGTCAGGTCTTGTTCTCATCCGAGATTGCATGGGCGGCACGGCAGAAAGGAACATGATAAAGATTTCCTGAGAAAGACACAGCTGTTAAACATTGTGTATGTATATATACATATATAAATTTTATTATATTCGTATTATCCGTGTTTTTTAATTATCTGTGTTGCCGACTATAATACTTACATGCATGCATAAAAACGCAAAAAAAAAAACAAAAATGTCCCACTCTTAGTGGAACCTGAATAGAAAAAAAGACGCATACATACATCGAGAACACATCATAAATGCAAATATTTTTTCAGCCAGTCTTTAGTAAAATAGTTTTCTAATGTAGTTTGTCTGTTGCATGTTTTCATTATCGACTTTACACGCAGATTTGTGCTGCTGTCCGCATAAGAGAGATAGAACTGAAAAATCACATAAAAGAAAGTGTTTGTGTCAAGAGGGACACATTCCTTAATAAACCCCTATAGTTTGGCCCATCACGAAGAATCTGTCCATTCAACAGGGATGTCCGCTAAGAGAGAGTACACTGTATATTCTTAAGGGGCGACAATTTTTCTTATGTCCGAGGCGACTTAACAGCTAGAGTGGGCGCTGATAGTGATAATGTTTATTGTTCAAGATAACAATTTCTGATAAAATACAAGGTGTCTTAACATATAAAGCTTAAATAAGATAAAATGAACATATGAATAATTAATTAATTAATGTATTAAGTTAATGAGTGTACTGTAAATCCGTAGGATTTGTGTGTACACCTTCTTCATTTCTGTTTTACTTTTTAGATGTAAATTAACAATATAAAACTCTGGACGCAGCAAGTGCGTTATGGTAGTGAATTTTCATAAAAATGTTTTTATTGCAAATATGTGTGTTTTCTTTTTAAGAAAGCAGGCATCAATTTTGGTTACCAGTATAACCTATATAGTAAAAGCAATGTGCCATGTTTCATAAAAATAACTTTATTGTGTGAAAATGTACCAAGATTTCCAAAAGTAGACTTAAAGTGTTCCCGGAAAAACTCGTTTCTTGGTCAACCTTATAGGTTAATAGCAAATTGGGCTATTCAAATATGAAGCATTTGATCAAAGTTCGCTACCATAACGCACTTGCTGCATCCAGAATTTCTTTTCTTACAAACATGCATTATATTTCGATGGAAAATGCAATAACATAAGGCGTGTTTGATTAAAAAAAAAGAAAATTTGTATCACCAATGACTTATGGGCCATCCTGTGATTGTAGAAATATTTTTTTAAGATGTAGCTCAAGACACCCTATAATTAATATATACAAATTTTTTTCAAATCTTGTATAATAACGGATATATTGAGCTTTATTGATTTTTTACGAAAATTCGACAAAAATTATATACCATTAAACGATAAACTCTATAGCTAAGGCTACTGCCAAGCATCAGGGAAAGCGTCTATTTCAAATGAATTTTCTGGAAACATTTTAGTAAAATGAAGGACAATGACGGTTGAAACTAAGACTTCAGTGTTTGTAAAACATCCTTCTTGAGACATTTGATTTCCATAGCCCGTATTAGTTTCAAGTTATTTGCCAAAATGTTGCCTATTTTGACGTTATAAGTCGCAACTTTGACGTTTTGAGGAAAACCCCAATTTATTTTTCTTTAAATGCCTATAACTTTTTTGTCTTTTGACATACAGAGCTAAATTTTGGTAGGTAACTTACATATAAGGACAGAAACCCGCGTACCAAATTTGGTTGCCCTTACTTTGTTAATTCGGGAGATATAAATTTTTTTCGAAAGAAAACACAAAATTTTCCGGGAAAACCTGGGCAGATTTTCCTGGCTAACGAACTTATCCAAGCCATTTGCAAAAGGAATTTATTCACCAAATTTAATCAAAATCGGCCCATTATTTTTTGAGTTATCGGTGTGATACATATATATATATATATATATAAATATATATATATATATATATATATATATATATATATATATATATATATATATATATATATATATATATATATATATATATATATATATATATATATATATATATATATATATATATATATATATATATATATATATATAATATATATATATATATATATATATATATATATATATATATAAACATATAAAAATTCAAACTGACCCCGGATATGTGTTCTGGGGGGCCTAATTAGCGCTCATTTGAAGAAATTTTTTCAAAATTCAAAAGTCGAGATCTCCTCATTAGTGAATTTTTTTAAGAAAATTCACTAATATTGACATACTAACTAAATATATTAACATTCCTAAAGTTCTTAAATTAGCCTAAATAAACCTTAATATCTACAACACTAAAACTTTAAAAGTATATGTACTGCATGACGTGACTGACCGCGGTTACAATACAAGAACGATATTGATTGTTTACAATTTATTAATTTTCTTTTTAACAAGTGTTTTATGCATTTTATACCAATTTTTTAGGGTTTTATTGAAAATTTTAGTTTTATTATGTAAGATTATTAATGGAATCTCATTGTATATCAAAGGACCAAAGTATGAGATATGTTGCTGTGTGAGGTTTAGTGCCTTAAAGGGCACTGATATTTTGTCGTTACTTATTGACCTAGTAGTTATTTTATGAGACAGCGGCGTCCGATAAATGGGAAACTTTTTCATAAACTTGGCAACCGATAATATGTACAGGTCTGTTAAGTTAGCCAAATCACTATCCTGGAATACTTGTGTACTTGGGTATAATATAGGTTTGTTTAACATTGTTTTTATTATCCATTTTTGTGTAACTCTAAGGCATTTTAAGTGAGTTTCGTATGCGTTTCCCCATGCCGTAATAGCATAGTTTAAGATAGATTCGACAATGCAACTATAAACGCACTTTAACCACTTCCAGGATAGAATTTCACGTAACTGTTTAAATTTATATACAGTTTTTCGAATTTTGTTGTTTATATATTCTATATGTACATTCCATTTTAGGTGCTGGTCAATGAAAACGCCCAAATATCTAACACTGCTATCTTGTCTTATGTTGTTGCATGTGCAATAATTTCCCGGGACACAATCATAATCATGCACGACAATACTGTTTATATTTGGTGTATGTGATGCCAATGGGGTGAATGTTAAAAATTTTGTTTTGTTCAAGTTTATTGTCAACATGTGTTTGTCAAGCCATGTCTTGACTTTTCTGACACCCTCGGAGGCGACATTTGCTACATTGTGCCAGTTGGAATCGTTGAAAAGCAAAACAGTATCGTCTGCAAAGCATACAATCTTGCCACATATATTAACATCGAGTAATTCATTTATGTACAGCACAAACAAAATAGGCCCGAGGACCGTGCCTTGAGGCACACCGCATGTTACGTCCTTGTAGTTACTGAACGAGTCATTTATTTTAACTCTCTGTCTTCGTTTGTATATATATGATTTAAATAGCTCTAAAGTAGTGCCTCTGATGCCAATGTTTTCGAGTTTTTGGATGAGAATATCATGTGCAATGGTATCAAAAGCCTTGGCAAGATCGAGAAAAACTCCAATGCATTTGTTACCTTTATCTATACTGTTACTAATATATTGTGTGACCTCGGCTATTGCTTTTTCCGTGCTAGATCCCTGTCGAAAGCCATGCTGATTCGTGCTGAGTACATTGTTTTTTTCCACGTAGGAAAGAAGTCTAGATTTGATGCACTGCTCGATGAGTTTACCTATCACACTTGTTAAAGAGATAGGGCGATAGTTTGACGGTAGCGTTGGGTGTCCGGATTTAAAAAGTGGTATGACTGTAGAGGATTTATAGATGTCTGGAAATATCCCGGTTGTTATGACTAGATTAATTATGTACATAAGAGGAGGGATCAAGTATGAATAAAACATCTTAATTATTTGGTTAGAAATCGGGTCATGAGTAGCAGATGAAGAATTTTTTAGTTTGTTAATGTATGATAGTAGTTCTGATTCTGTAACTGGTTTAAGAAAAAGTGAAGTTGAATTACTTGGTTTGGATGTTATATTCAATTTTATAGGTGCATTTATCTTATTATGATTTGCGACCCTGTTAGCAAGTTCTTTCCCAATGTTACTGAAATAAGTATTGAAACCATTGGCAATTTCTGTGTTATTTTCTATAAGCTGGTTTTCAACATTGAGTGATTTCACTTTAGAATTTACTTGCTTGTGTATATTATTGTTTGTTATCACATTAATTGCTTTCCAAGTATTTTTTGGGTTATTATCCGCCGTTCTTATTAAGTTTTTATTGTATTCACGTTTAGTTTTGACAATGACTTTATTCAGTGCATTTCTGTATCTTTTGTATTGTTCTAGGGCTCCTGTATCCTGTGGGTTTAGAGTGGCGTGAACTCGTAATGTATTTCGAGTAACCATGGAATTTATTACACCAGATGTGATCCATGGTTTCCTACCCAGTGGCTTCTTATTAGGAAGTGTTACTTTATTATGCATTTCGGTACTATTCGAGATATGGGACAGCAAACGGTTTGTGAACAATTCAGCGCTGTAACTGGGATTATCCGTGTCATAAACATCTTCCCACGTTTCACTTAGAAGGTGTTGCTGTAACTTGTTAAAATTTATTTTATGACGGTAGCTCTTTTGTATACTTTCCTTCGGTGCGCTAGAGCCGTCAGCTTCAATAGACAATACAATAGGCAGATGGTCCGTTATGGGAGATGTCAAGATAGTCGAATTGCATTTTATATTAGCATCTTGGCATTTGAAAAAGAAATGATCTATACACGACCCCGTTAAATTGCCCAGTCTAGTATGCTTGTTGATTCTAGGTCTGTATCCATTCTCAGCTAAGATATTTAGATACGTGTTGCTAATGTCGTCTGGTCTGGAAATGTCGATATTAATATCACCACAAAATATCTCAATACGTTGGTCCCGATGTGACCTGCTCAACAATAAATCATCCAGATCAGTCAAAAAGTCATGAGTCTTAAATGATGGCGGCCTGTAGTAAGCAATTAAGCCCATATTTACATTGTTTTTACTGAATATCAGTCGTAGAAATTTGGTTTGTCCTGAGCACAGAACTACACCTTGAGGCCTTAGTGTACTTTTTACATATACTATTGAGCCGTCACATTTATTTAATCTGCTTTCATTATAAAAAATATCGTAATCTGGAATATGAAAATCATTCAAATCGGTGATACAATGAGACTCTGATAATACTATTATTTCAAAGTTAGTTTTCAGGGATTCTATATAGATTAGAAACTCCTCATAGTTTTTGCGTATACTACGGATATTTAAATGAATAATATTTACATTAGAAGAGGCATTTAGGTTTTGAAGGCTGTCTAGATTATTTTCGTAATTACAGTTATAACCGTCATGATCATCTAGAAAGGAGTTGAGATAGTGAGTCATTTACTATTAAGGTAAGTGTATTCTATGGCACCAAGAACGGAATATATCAGTTAGTAGATATTCTATATAATGCAGTACTTACGTAAGTTTCGCATGAGAATTGGGTACACTGCTATATTAATAGGAAGTTATAAGGAGTATATTTTTAGATGATAAAATTTTGAGAATTTTGAGTCATATTGTACACTAAAGAATAAGCAGAAAATTTGCTCTAACTTGCACTATTTAGTTACGATGGGAAGTAAGATTAGCCACTATTCACTGCACTAAATAACCCGTGTTGATAATCATCACATTTCTTGACCTATGTAGTTAACACGGTGGACGATAGCTTATTCCAGGAGCAGAGATTGTAAAGTTTGTGAATTCTTGATTTATGTTTTATAAATATTGTTCCATCTATACTCCAGACGTTTTTATAGCCGAAACGATCAGTAACTTCTTTCATAATCTGTAATCTTTCTTTTGTCAGATCTTCTTTTATAGTTACCTTTGAACCTTTAAGTAATTTCTTTTGTTTAAAGACTGCGCTTTTCTCTTTGTGACTTGAGAATTGCACATAAATTGGTCGGCATGAATCTTCTTGATATTTGCCTATTCTGTAACAGGCTTCAACGTTTACTATTTTTGTACCGAGTTGATGTTCTAACATAGTTTTAACGCAGTTTTCTGTGTTTTCAATGGGGGAGTCCGCCATACCAAATATGCGGATATTATTATTCCTTTTAGCTTGCTCCATTTCATCAATTTGCGACTTTAATTCAGCAATTTTAGAGTTGTGGTGATTTAGAAGGTCCTTCATTGATTGAATTTGTTCTAGATACTTTTCGAAAAGTTTGTTGATTTTTTCATTCAACTTAATCTCGAAACTGGCTGTTAGTTTGTCGCAAAACATCTCGATCATTCTATCAGAGTTAAGAGCTTTATCTATACAGTTAAGTATTAATGATTCATTGAAGTTATCATTACCCCTCGGGGTTGTGGGCTGCTGTTTGGAATTGTTTCTAGTTGATCTGTCACTTCCACCACCAGCCATTGTGCACTAATTTGCGTTTAACAACACTAGAGTTTGAAATCTTATACCTGCTGGCCGTTCTACACAGACAAACTACACAGAGTAAGCAGAGACCCTAATAAACGCGTCTACTCCGGGCGAGACCACATTTTGATAATATTAAGTATAAAATAATAGTAAGTTTTGTAATAAAAGTTACGATGAGAGGGTAGGTACCTTTTCATAAACTTACCATTGGTGAGAATATAATAAGCTGTAGTTTTATTAAAGTTTAAGCTCGAGATTCAGATCTACCTATTCTGTAACTTTAGCCAATTCGGTTTCCACAAGATTATATAGTCTATCGCAAGAATCTTTTCTGAACAGAATAATATAGTGTCATCCACCTAAGAAATGATCACTCCTTTAATACACAGTGTGAATGTTATGGGTGGTCATTTTGGATATCTACTATAAAATTTACCATTTTCAATAACTAGGTAGTGCGTTAGCTGTAGAAATTTTAATATGAAACGTTTTGACTTTTTTTTGTGTACAGTTGCAGTGAAATGTGTTTCATGCATGTACGTGTAGAACCATGTACTGGCAAATAGTACTCTTAAAATTCGAGTAATTGTATTCGACAGGGTGTAAATGAGTATAGTACTCAGTACTGTGTACTCGTTCTTCAGTCAAGGCATCTACCTGGTACTCGAGTACAGTTTATCAGTACCCAGCCCCGCTCTGCTACTTAACACATACACATTTCACATTTCTCTTTCGAAATCTGTTGTAAAATGTTCCAGCCATAAGACACTTGTATTTTTTCTAAAATAAAAGACAATACTTACTAGTACTACCTTCGCCGGTTCCCCTTCCTAGACCTTCACCTACCCCCCTTCCTCCTCCTGGTCTATCCACACCAGTGTCTCGTTCTCCCGCTCCAATCCCCCCTCCACCATCTTCTCTTCCTCGCCCACCAACTGCATCTGGCCCTCTGCCTAAAGAATATGTACAAGTGCAAAAATTCACAAATTTACATAAATAATGGTGTCTTAGCATTGATTTGGTTTAATTAAAAATTTTAAAAGATAAAATTGATATGTCATAAGCGTTCACAAAACCCACCTCCTACTTGTCCGATAAGAACTCTGCCACCCCTCCCATCCTCATCAACACCACCACCACTACCTGAAAATAGATTTCATTTTTTTTAGAAAAGTGCGAGGATATTTTTGTTGTGATTTTTAACACTTCTATATTTCTATGCTTTGATAACTCTAATGACGTAACTAATTTTTATGGTCTACATTTTAAAAAAGTCACTCCTTGAGAGAACCTATACATGGTATCTCGATTTTTTCGACTAATAATGTAAAGGAAAACTTCTTGAATGCGTCATTTTCATGGGACTGCACTATCTATTGATAAAAACGCCGTCTCACAATTTTTTATACGGCCAAAAACGTGAAGAGCTGCAAAACAATTGAAGTAATGGTGAACGATATCACATTTTTTCTCACAAATTTACATTATAATTAGATGGCAAATGCCAAAATGCAATAATATAAGGCGTGTTCCACTTAACACAAAATATACATTTGTACCACCATGGGCCAATCTATAATTTTTAAAATAATTTTCTAAGGTACGGATCTCAAGACGCCGTATACTTAACATATATAATTTTTTCCCGTATCTTGTATAATAACGGATGTATTGAGCTTTGCCGTTAAATTGTGCCAGCCTGTATATACACTGACTTCCAAAAAAATCCGAGCAGCCAGTAAGAGTCGACCAATTGCAATGAAATTTTCAATGCTACTCTGCTTTGTCCCTGATAAGAAATGATAACGATTTGGACAAAAAATGTTAACAGGTGTACACTTTTAAAATTTTGTTCTATCAAAAAATTATATCTTTAAATTTGCATTTCCTTCAGTTCGAAGCCATATCTCGTAGCGATTTGTGCTCAATTTATTAAGTCATTCTGTCTAGGCACCGTTTAGGAAACAAGTATAATCAATCATTTAAGTGAATTTGAAAGGGGGCGCAGTGTTGGTATGTGGAAAGCCAGTTTCAATCAGACAAATTTTCGACCGCATGGGGCGCAGTCTGTCACCAGTGTTACAATGTTGATCCAGGTGGTCTGAACAAGGAATCCATAGCAGTTGTCATGAATCCGGACGACCTCTAGCAACATCAGCAAGGGAGATCGTCGGCTTTGCAAGACATAGTTTTCACAACACGGTCGATTAGAAATGCTTGGTTGGGGTTTTACAACAAAGAGTCTGTATGGCAACGATGTATCACGGAATACGCGCTTTTGGGCTTCGTTCGTATAGATCATTTTTATGTCTCCCCCTGATACCTCGACATAATGCTGCTCGTCTTGAGTGGTATGACGGCAGATCAAATCGGGATGGTGAATGGAATCGTGTTGTGTTCTCTGATGAGTCCCGATTAAGTCTTTGGGCCCATGATGGTCGCAGAATTTTGAAATTTGCTGTTGAATGGCTTTTACACGGGGGGTGATGACATGGGGTGCGATACCATACGGTAGCAGGTCACCTCTAGTTTTTATTGACAGAAATTGGAATGCAAATGACTACATATGCAACGTACTGCAGCCCTACTATAGCACTGCCATACCTATAAGGGTCAGTTCAACTACTTTTCCAACAATACAACTCACGTAGTCATACAGGATGGGTTCTTACATGAAAAAACGTGATTCTGCTTCATTGATTTTCTCTCTTCCCAGGCTGATCACGAATCGAACATCACCGAAGCTTGCGACAATATGCCTCAAGATACCATACATAATTTAATTTCAAGAAACCGCGGCAGACCCACTCAGTAGGAAATAACTTGGTTATTTTTTAAAATTTTAGTTCGAAAATGTAATTCTTTTTTTAAGTTTGATTAAACACATATCGTGTATAAAGTTTATTAAACTTGATCAACTGTTACTGGCTGTTCGAATTGTTTTATTGATTAAATAATTATTCTCATGGATGTCGACAGCCCGTCGACAGCAAACAACAACAACAACAATTAATGAATGTCTTTTTATGATGAACATTTTTTAAATTATGGAGAGAAATTACTCACTTTAAATCGTTATTATCAACAGCTGGAGTAGGTTAGGTTAGGTTTGTATGTGAGTGGGCCATATCGGTCCCTCCACCGCGACCTTAAGGTCTATTGTGGCTCACGCCTAAGTCTATATTTCGCCCAACAAATACAGCCTCCTGCAGAGGTCGATAATCTTTGTGGGCGAAAGTTGATCCAGATCTTCTGGAGCAAGCTTTACCTTGCCAAAGAGCAGGTATCTAGTCCTGTCCGCTGCCGGACAGTAACACAGCACGTGCTCTGCTGTTTCTTCATTCTCCATACACAGCCGGCACTCGGTGTCCTCACCGACCCCAATACGGTGCATGTGGTGCCGCAAGCGGCAGTGTCCTGTATACAGGCCGACTAGAGTACTAAGTTGTTGTCTGTTCAACTCTAAAAGTTTTTTTAGCCCTTGACTCAGACAGGCCATTTATGAAGGCCTCAGAGTGGGCTAATCCTGGAAGATTTTGCCAATATTGGATTGTCATTCTTTCTGTCCAGGTCTTTAAGGTGCGTTTTGCTGTGCAAGATGTTATCCCCAGCACCGGTTCTCGTCCAACAAAGTCACTCTGGGCCCCACTCCTGGCAACGCGTCGGCCGCAACGTTGCCATCATGGTCCGAGTGACCCGGTATCCAGACCACCGACACCTCATTACAGCTGCCCAATTCGTTAAGGGCATATTTACAACTCCATACCGTCTTTGAATTACACCGGTAGGAACCAAGAGCCTTTATTGCAGCTTGGCTATCTGCATATATCTTTATCGATTTGTGTGTATCCAGGTTTTTTAAACTTTCCCTTGCACACATCTCGATGGCATACACTTCTGCCTGGTGTATGGTTGCGTACTTACCGAGGCTAGCTGATAGTCTAGCATCGGTGCTGCCCCCATATGCGCCAGCTCCTACTCCCAAATTGGTTTTGGAGCCGTCAGAGTACCAGCAGAGGTCCGCTCTCAACAGGGTCGTTTGATTACGGTCCCAGTCCTCCCTTTCCGGGAGGACGATCTTGAAAGACGGATCACTGCTGTTCCTTGTAGGCATCCAGTCTGAGACCATTCCCGGAATCCTGTGACCATCAATGTCATCAAGGAGTCCGAACCCTCCCAGACTGACTTCCTTCGGCATGTTGTCTGCCGTTTGCTTTAGTCTGTACGTAGTCCACCTCGCCACCCTCTCCAACCATATGTGAAGAGGGGGAATATTAAAGAGGACTTCCAGAGCGACTGATGGTGCGGTGCTTATCGCTCCCGTTATCATCAGACATGCTTGTCTTTGTAGATGAGCCAGTTTGGCCCTCGCGATACCACGAAGTGCCTTAGGCCACCAAACTATGGCTCCATATGTTATCATTGGTCTGATAACCACTACATAGAGCTGGAGTAAGGTACTTATGTATTACTTTGCTAAAATTATACGATTTAGTATTTCGTTCAATATATTCTGCTACCGTGTCTTATTAAATACTTATTAATAGTATGTATATAATTAACTTAAACTTACATAGCAACTGTTTGACTTACCTCTTTCGTGTCCATCAGAACGTCCACCACCCCATCTGTCATCACCACCACCACCTTAATAAAGCATTAATATACAATATATTCTAAAATAGAATTTAATTATATAAGTAATTATAATTTTTAGAGAAGTAACCTACCACTTCCTTTACTTCCAGGACCTGCGCCACTCCATATTCCATCGCCTAAATTATTTAAAAAAGGAATCTGTTCGACAGAATCTTAAATTCAATTCCATACTTAAATCTTACCTTCTCCATGTCCTGCGGGACCTCTGCTGCCCCAGCTTCCATCACCAGCACCAATTCCTCCGTTGCCTCTACCGCCACCAGTACCTCTCCCACCACCAATACCTCTTCCACCACCGGTACCTCTACCACCACCATCATCAATACCTCCTCCAGTGCCACCATTACCTAGAAGTATGAAAAAAATAAATAGAATCGTCCGTTATAAATCTTTTGAGTTGTACCGAAACTTAAAATTACCTCCTCCATGTATCCCAGGACCTCTGTTTCCCCATTTTTCATCACCACCACCAATACCCCTGCTACCACCATCATCAATACTTCCTCCTCCTCCACCACGGCCACCATCATCAATGCCATGTCCACCACGTCCACCATCATCAATGCCATGGCCACCACGTCCACCATCATCAATGCCATGGCCGCCACGGCCACCATCATTAATGCCATGGCCACCAATGCTGCCTAGATAGATTTGGAACAAAAACTGTTTTATATTTATTTATATTAGTATTTAATGTTGATACGTATTATCAAAGCTGTTATGTGCATATATTCTACAGTTTCGTAGGGTACCTCGGTAGTAACCAGCGACTGTAATCAAAAGCTACTCGATTTTTTTCTTAGAAAAAATTCGCTAATGAGCAGACCTGTGTTATATATATATATATATATATATATATATATATATATATATATATATATATATATATATATATATATATATATACTTTATTTGTTTGCTGTACTTTTTTCGATTTTTTCTTTGTTTTCGGACTTTTTGTATGGTTTTTATTAAGTTTTG
>OZ023263.1:115898534-116016034 GCA_964006375.1 Tillus elongatus
CTTTCGGCGAAATTTGAGCGGAATGAATGGGCGAAGTTTCTTTGAAGAAGAATCGCAAATAAGATTCATTCCGTTGTCAAGAGGCATGTTTTGAAATTTGTATGAGGAAGATTTAGACTGCAGAAGGTGTTTGAGTTCCTCACAAGATGACTGAGCTTGCGCAATTTCTTGGAGTGACACAGTGGAAGAAAGTGAAATTGTTTCAATGCGAGAACAATAGTCTGCGGGAATGTTTGTAGGACCTGGTATGTAGCGAATGTCTGTGGTAAATTGACCTAGGAAGTCTAAATGTCGTAGTTGCCTTGGAGATGCTTTATCGACGCGTTGTTCAAAAGCGTATGTCAAAGGTTTGTGGTCCGTATAAATGGTGAAATGGCGACCTTCTAGGGTATATCTAAAGTATTTAACTGCCTGATAAGCAGCTAGAAGTTCGCGATCGTAGGTGCTGTAAAATTTTTGGGCTGAAGTAAGCTTTTTAGAGTAGAAACCTAGGGGTTCTAGTGTTTGATCACGTAGCTGTTGGAGGGAAGCGCCTACGGCATAATCAGAAGCATCGACATGGAGAATCAGTGGTAGCGAAGAAGACGGATGAGCTATTAGTGTAGCGTTTTTTAGTGTCTCTTTCAAACGTTCGAATGCTTCTCGAGTCTGAGGAGTCCACTCGATTTTACGTTTGTCGCGTTTTTTGGGATTCTGGCAGAGGTCGAATAGTGGTTGCTGAATTTCCGCAGCACGTGGAAGAGAACGACGGTAGAAATTTATGAGACCTAGAAATCTTCTGAGTTTTTCAATGGTATCGGGAAGAGGTAGGCCGGTAATAGCTTTGATGCGTTCAGGAAGTGGAAATAATCCAGATTTATTTACACGAAAACCTAAAAATGAAATTTCGGCCACTCCGAATTCACATTTAGGTGAATTGATACGGATGCCGTTGTCTTGAAGTGTCTGAAATAGTTTTGCTAGATGCTCTTAATGTTCTTTTTCAGAGGCTGATGCAACGAGAATATCGTCAAGATAGGAGTAGGCAAAGTCAAGATGTCTTAAAATTGAATGTAAATATCTTTGAAATGTTTGTGCTGAATTACGAAGGCCAAATGGGGTTTTAACAAATTCGAATAACCCAAATGGAGTTATGACTGCTGTTTTGGGAATATCTTGAGGTGCTACTGGGATGTGATGGAAAGCACGAATGATATCTAATTTTGAAAAAATACGTTTGCCTTCTAACTGGGCATTAAAATCCTGCAAATTTGGAATGGAATATTTGTCTGGGATTGTTTTAGCGTTTAGTGCTCGGTAATCCCCACATGGTCTCCATGAGCCATCCTTTTTTTGCACCATGTGGAGGGGGCTTGACCATGGACTTTTGGAGGGTCTACAAATTCCCAAGTCCATCATGTGCTGGAATTCTAGCTTTGCTTGAGCTAGCTTTTCTGGGGGCAATCTTCTAGCTTTTGCAGTGACAGGTGGTCCTTCCGTACTTATAGTATGGAAGAACTCAACCTCTGGAAGGTTGCTAGAAGAAGTTTCCTTAAAAAGGTCAGGAAATTGTTGTAGCAATTTGAAGTACTGGTGTGTCGGGTCTACAAGATGAATTTTAGAATTAATTCCTGGTGGTGGGTTAGCACCGGTCTTAGAGAGGTTTGTCTTTGTATCGATTAAACGTCTATGTTTCATATCCACAAGTAAAGCAAACTCTGCTAGAAAATCAGCGCCTATAATTGGTTGCTTGATATCGGCAAGTGTGAAGGGCCAGCAGAACCTACGGCGTAAACCTAGATCCAAATCTAATAGTTGTTCGCCATAGGTATGAATAGGGGTCCCGTTTGCAGCATACAAGGTAGGTTTCGATTGAAATTTCCGTTGGTCGTGAGTGGGTGGAATAACTGAAATATCCGCTCCAGAGTCGATTCGAAATTTCATATTGGAGCGTCTATCAAAAATAAAAAGGCGGCGTGTTAGGTGGCTCTCGTCTCCTGCCGCGTGGAGGGAGTGCCTTATTAGTTTTCCGACACATGTTTTGCTTTGACATTGCAAGGTTGGATGCAACGTTTGGCCTTGTTGCCAAATCGTTCATGATACCAACACGTGGAGGTTGAGGAATTTGCGGTTATGGAATTTCGAGAAAGCTTGGGTCTTTCTCGGGAGGTAGATCGGGAACGCGTTCGCAATTCGTTGACTGATGCTGTTAGCTTCTCTAATTGCGCTTCTAATTTGGCTAGCTTGTCGGGCTCGCGTGACTGAATTTCAGCCACGTTGTATTTATCTCCGGAAAATTCCACGATTTTGTCTGCTGTAACCGAGAAATTTTCTAGAGAATCGTTGCTCAAAGCCAAAATTGAACGAACGTTGACTGGTAAACGTTGTAGAAATAAAATTTTAAGGAAATTTTCTCCAATCTGACTACCGGCTAAAAACTTCATTTCGCGTAAAAGTTGCGATGGTTTTCTGTCGCCTAATTCTAATTCTGTTAAAAGTTTATTTAGTTTGCGACTATCGGACTCTTCAAATTCTAATAAAAGACGTTTCATTAGATCTGAATAGGGGGTTGATGATAACGGTTGGGTTAAAAAATCTGAAATTGACTCTGCGACATCAGGATCGAGTATAGCGAGTACATGACTGAATTTTGTCTTTTCAGAACTGATCTGCGATATATCAAACTGGGTGTCAACCTGCATTTGCCAGATTTTCACGTTACGTCTCCATATAGGAGGTAATTTTATTGCAACCCTTGCCATGATATTGCTGCTTGAAGAATCTTCGGCCATTGTGAAAAAAATCAGATAATTTTTAAATTAGAAAAGACTGACCTGTTTAGATATTCGTATTCTGTAGGCATGAGCACGTGCGTGGAAGTTAGGCGACGTCGGCTGGAACATCAGGCTGGGCATCTTCGGCTTGCGGCACGGGGTCACCAATATGGATGTTAATTGCACTTGTTGATATTAAATCCATACGTAAACATTTAATATACTTTATTATTTCACTAACTGAATAAACTATATAAAACAATCCAACAGTACATAACAGATAACTGACCGAGCGTGGAGAGACGTATCTTCACTGTATCGGTTGGTAGCGAGGAGAGAGCGAGAGAGATCCCTGGTGTCTCTTATATAGTAGTTCTTGACAGCTTGCTGTCGAATAACGTAACGCAACGTTTAGCTGTCAAGAGAAACATAGGGTAGTGTTGACTAAAACACTGCGGTCGGAACTACCGCCACAAAGGGTTTCCGAGAAAACTTGTTTCCTAGCTGACGAACCTTAGGTTAATAGCAAATTGCTTTATTGAATTTTGAAGCATTTAATGAAAATTTGCTACTAAAACGCATTTACTGCGTCTCATTTTTTTTACAAACATGCATCATGTTTCGATGAAAAATGCAAAAATGCAATAAGGAAAATAATTGTAGGTATAACCAACGACTTATGGGCCATCCTGTAATTGTCAAAATAATTTTATAAGATGCAGCTCAAGACACCATATAGGTAACGTAAACAATTTTTTCTCGTATCTTGCATAATAACAGAAAGTAAACCCGGATATGGATTCTAGATTCTAGGGGGCCTAGTTCATTTGAAGAACTCTTTTTATAAATCAAAGACCGCGGTCTCCTCATTAACGAATTTTTTTGTACCAAAATTAGCTAAAAATTATAGACCGTTAAACCATAAACTACTTCTAAAGCATCAAAGAAAGTGTCTATTTGAAATGAATTTTCTGACTATATACGAGGCTTGTGCAATTGAAACCCATCTTTGGGTCAGAAAAAATTATTGGCAAATATATTTACAAATAATTACCACTATTATTAATTGTTGGTGAAATCATTGTCTCACCAAACGATGTATACCCTGCATAAAGAATTCTTGTGGCTGCTGATCGAAGAATTATTTTACGGCATTTTGTACTTCTTCGACCGACTGAAAACGATTACCTTTTAACGCTTTTGCTGTAACCCAGTTTGTGAACGATACTATGGACAGATTCTATACTCACACCAATATTTTCTGAAATTGCTCTGATTGACATTCGACGATTTTCTCTAACCAGGCCTTCTACACATGCCACATTCCTGTCTGATGATGCAATACTCAATGCACCTGGTCCCGGCTTATCATTCGTCTCCTCTCTTAAATTTTTGACACCATTCCTTGACAGTTGGATACGCAAAACATGCGTTTCCATACACTGCTTGCATTTGCGTATGAATTTGCAATGGTTGCAAACCTTCAGCACACAAAAATTGAATGACCGCACGCTGATTATATTTGGACGGATTGTTTACAACAAACGCCATTTTAAAGTCACAATACTTAAAATCGCTGTCAAATACAAATGATAGGAACTGATCAGTGTGATAGTTACAAACACACCTAACATTGCAAAACGTCAGTTGAGTGATTACAACTGTTTCCAAGGCTGACCTGACCAAAGATGGGTTTAAATTGAACAAGCCTCGTATATATACATATATATATATATATATATATATATATATATATATATATATATATATATATATATATATATATATATATATATATATATATATATATATATATATATATATAATTGAAACTGACCCTGGATAAGGGTTCTAGGGGGCCTAGTTCGCGCTCATTAGAAGAAGTTTTTTCTAAATTCAAAAGTCGGGATCTTCTCGTTAGTGATTTTAAAGAAAATTCCCTAAAACAAGCATTTGTGAAGCCACGGGAAATGTCTACGACTGTATTAAATATGGAACGGTTTCACCAAGTTAGAGCAAGAACAAACAACCAGATATGCTATTCAAATTGAATTAAGTCTTAAACCTTTCATCTCCTCTTTATCAAATTATTTTTTATACAAAAACTCGCTAAAAAATTCATAGGAATAACAACAATCTGATTCGATAACTGTAAAGTGAAATGAGAATAAAAAAATGATAGAAAGTAAAGTCACTAACTAGGATTAGAACTCGTCATGTGGGAGTCGATCATATGATGTACAGGGACCTAGCCCACTGAGCACGCACTACATACATTTACTAGCAGATATGTCCCATTGTTCAAGGTTTTACAATTTACACAAAACCATTTTGATTTACAATGGAAATCAAGGAAAATAACGACTTAGACAAATATATATGAGCTTGTTAGTCATTTCTTGTAGTCTTTTTCACTCACATCCTGATCAATCAATTTTGGCGTTTTAACTTTCTTGAATCAGATTTAATTAACTAAAAATTAATTTACATATAACTTTTTTGTCTTTTAAGATAGAGATCGGAATTTTGGTACATAGGCTACTCTTTAAAACAGAAACCAGCGGACCAAATTTGATCAAAATCGGACTATTATCTTTGAGTTATCGGTGTGATATATATATATATATATATATATATATATATATATATATATATATATATATATATATATATATATGTATATATGTATATATATATATATATATATATATATATATATATATATATATATATATATATATATATATATGTGTGTGTGTGTGTGTGTGTATAAACATATAAAAATTGAAACTGACCCTGGGTATGGGTTCTAGGGGGCCTAGTACGCGGTCAGTTGGAGAACTTTTTTTCAAAATTCAAAACTCGGGTTCTCCTTATTAATGATTTTTTTAAAGAAAATTCACTAACAGATTTTCTTATAGGTAACAACAGTGACAATATTCATACATAGTTTCAAAGATATGACAATTTACTGAAAATACCAGCTCTCTCCCGTGTTTCAGCTGATATTAATTCTCTAGTATATCTGATAACAGCAGTCTTAATTGTGGTTCGCTACGAGAAGGACGCAGCTGATAGTGATTGTGATAATAAAATAAAATATTGTAACAGAGAGAATTTTATTAATTAAATGAGTACTGGGCAAGGTAAAAATTCCCCGGATATGGGGAAAGGAGATCTAATGAATTGGAATGATGTACAGGATGATGATGAAGCAATGGATACGGTATTTGATTCAGGTAAAAAAAAATGATATAATAGATAGTACATAAAAAGAAGCAGATCAAGTAAGTACAATTATTACAAATTAACATAATAAAACAGGTGAAGGGAATTATGATGAAACTTTGAATTTGGGTTGTAAAATACGCAATACTTGCGAAAAATAATTTGCATTTTAAACCACTTCTTTCTAGTTTAAGTGAACTGAATGGTCTAGAGTGCGTTGCTGGAGAAATATCGCAGGGTAACAGAGGACAAACAATAAATTTTTATTCCATATATGTAACACCTACAGCAAATATTTCTGTTGAGCAATGGAAACGATTTTTTAGCAACTTGAAAAAACATTTATTGTAGGGGGAGACTATAATGCCCACAATCTGGCTTGGGGCTGCTCGTGGACAGATATTAAGGGGAAAAGTAATTGGACGCCCTGGAAGAGTGTAACTTGGTTTTTTAAATACGGGTGCAGAAACTTTGGTCGGATTGCCACATAACAGTTCCAGATCAGCAATAGACATCACGGTTTGTTCTCCTGATATTGCACATTGTTTTGAGTGTAAAGTTCATGATTTTACCTTGGGCTCCAATCATTACACAGTTGAATATTCATATATAATTCACAGAAATATTAATGACAGTAACAGTCAAAATAATACTTTTCCACAAAATGTAAATAACAGTGTAAATAATAGTTTATCCAATGTTTATTTATCGGCATATAGCAATAAATGAAATGTAAATAAAGCTGATTGGACTCCTTTTTCTTACCATATGGAGCAAAATAATTTTAAGCATAGTCAAGAGACAGTTAATAGATATGATACCTTTTTTAAAAGAGTGAATGTTGCAAGTGAGCAATCAGTTCCATTTAAGAAGAAAGGGTCTAATAAAAAATTTTAATAAAGTCTGGTGGAATGATAGTTGTCAACAAGCCATAGACTATCAAAATCAAGCCTTGCGAGACTATAAAAGAAACCCTAGCATGCAAAATTTTATTAACTACAAACAAGCCCAAGCAGTCGCAAAAAAAACAATATTAGAAAGTAAACCAAATTCCTGGAAAACATTGTGCAATAATTTAAACAGAAATACTCTCATAACAGAGATATGGAATGAAAAAAAAATTAAAAATATTTATAAACCTTATTCGACATATACAGTTGACGAACATTGGGCATACAATATATTGTGTAAAATAACACCAGCTTGGGTTCAAAAACCTATTGATTATGAGACTGATCACGAGGTACATGAGTTGCTTAAACATATTCATTTCGGCGAACTCGAACTATCTCTTAAATCTACAGTAAATTCGGCTCCAGGTATAAATAACTTACACTATTTAATGTTATCGAAATTACCCCATGTAGGGAAAATAAAACTACTTGAGATATCCAATCAAATTTTTGAATCTGAAGAAATTCCAAATACCTGGAAAATATATGTGGTCGTGTATTTCTTAAAACCTCAAAAAACCCACAAAAAATAGATTCACACAGAGTGATATGTCTAGCGTCTTGCGTACTGAAGACATATGAAAGAATTTTAAAAAACCGTTTAGAATCTTGGCTCGAAGTTAATCACAAACTTGGAAAAACACAGTTTGGTTTCAGAAAAGGTTGTTCAACAGCTGAAAACTTGACACACCTGATCACAGATATAAATTTTTCATTTACAAATTCAAAAGCTATGGTAGCTTTATTTGTAGATATCTCTGGAGCTTATGATCATGTTAACTTTGAGATACTAAAAAAGAAAATGGAAAACCTACGTATTCCGAAAAACCTAATCAGAAAAATTTTAAAACTATACGAAAATCGACAACTGTTTCTCAAAGATAACGAAAAATTAATTGGCCCAAGAATAACGAACATAGGATTGCCTCAAGGTGGAATTTTAAGCCCATTACTATATCTTATATATACGACAGATTTAGAAAATTATCTGGGTGACATTGAAGTTTTACAGTTTGCAGACGATGTATGTATATACGCTAAGAACTTAAACATTGAAGAAGGTATAACACAGCTTAAAAAAGCAACGGAAATATTTGAGGTATGGTGCTATAAAAATGGTCTATATATGTGTGCAAAAAAATCTCGGTTGTGTATATTCTCCAGAAAACTTGCAATAACGCAAGAAAATATAAAACTAGGAGCATAAAGTTATCCAGTTATGTCTAAAGTGACTTATTTGGGGATTACGTTGGACCGAAAATTATTGTGGAAAGATCAAATAGATAACACAATAAAAAAAGAAAAACGAAAAGGACATTAATATTCTTAGAATGGTAACACATACCAGCTGGGGTCCAGATCCAGGAATATCTCACATCTTCTACAAAGACTTTATAGGATCGGTTATGGATTACGGTGACATATTTCACCATCAAGCAGCAGACGTGCATCTCAACAAGTTAGAAATAATTCAAAACAGATGTATAAGAATCTGCTTGGGGGCACTAAAATGTACCCCTATAGATAATCTAAGGGCAGAAAGTGGCGAGATGCCCCTATGTCATAGAAGACTGATGCTGGCAGAGAGATTCGTCATAAACATGTATAAAAAGAAGAGTGCTACCGTTACTACAAAACTTCATAGACTATAAAAAGTCTATGGATGAAATTACGACCTGACAAAACAATTTTGGGTGAAAAAAAAATCGGTACCTCTAGTGGAGTCATATAACAATATCTTGGATTTAATGCAACAGGTTCAACAACATGAAGTCAACCCAAACTTTACCTACAAAAAAGATGGAAAATTTCACATGTCATATATGAGGGACTTTTATCCACAAAATCTTAGACATCACTTATTAAAGTATGATTTAGAAAATGTAATGCCCAATGATGGATCAAAAAAAGGAGTATCCACAGGTTACGCAATTTATGACCCCCTAAACGAATTTAACAAAAAAGTTAGAACAAATAGAATTATGAGCATATACACAGTTGAGATGTTAGCTATATGGGAAGCCCTTAGATATATAAAAATTATTAACCACAAAAGTTTTATTATATTATCTGATAGTAGGAGCTGCATAGATAAATTAGAAAATATATATGATTCAAAAAAATGTGAATATCTGACCTCATCGATGAGTGAAATTTTATACGAGGTTGAAATGACTGGGAAAAAGATTCTTTTTTGTTGGATAAATGGACACGGTGAAATAAGAGGAAACGAAAAAGTAGATACTTTGGCAAAACAAGCCTGACTAAATGATTGCATTATAATAGAATTCTTGTGCACAGCAAACGATATTTTAAATGAAATAAAGAACCAGCAATGGGAGAATTGGGTAAAACGATACCAAAATGGCAATAAAGGGCAATATTACAAAAAACTACAGGTGAGTCCTCCAAAAAAACTGGTTTCTAGACATGAATTTAGAGAAGATCTCTGTCAAAACAATTTATAGACTACGATTTAACCATGCCTTATTTCCCGCATATTGGGGGACGCCGAGCACTTATAGCTGGGTTGTGAAAAGAATAAAAGTGTTATTAATATATATTTAAATGTGTTATATAATATACAAGTGCTTGTGCTTCCCTTCAACTTAAAGCATATTTTACAAACAAAAAATAAAATAGTATACCAACTTCTTGTGACAATGCTCAAAGAAATGAAGATTAAAGTGTAAGAATATTTGCACTGTTATTAATATAAGGTAGATATAGTGTGAGTACATTGTAAGTAGATTGTAAATAGTAACATTAGATGGAAACCTAAATGTCTTTCCAAATGTGATCCCGCACTATCCGTGGTTCTCTTGTTAGTGTAAAAGTGGCCATGACAAACCCTATGGTCCAATGTGTCCCTGTTTTCCCAAATAATGAATTTGAAAAAAAAAGGCGTCAAAAAATACATAAACAACAAAAGGAAGATAAAAAACAATACAAAAAGAAAACAATAAAAAAAAACAGAAAACAGAGAAAAACAACAAATAAAAAAATTAAGGTAAAATAGTGTATAAAAGTATCTTAAAGAATGTAAGGTAAGATTTTGGCGAAAAAATTAAGCATAATGTTAATTGATTTCTGACTTGGAGTTCCAGGTAAAAAATAATAATGGTGATGATAAATATAAAAGTATGGTAACTTAAGTGAATGGCAGTTTGCCGCAGCCAAACCCCCAAAATTAAAAAATAATAATCTAACAACAGCAATCCCGCAAATGCTGGCAGTTTTTTTAAATAATATGTTTTAAATGTCTTAAAGTAATAATATAATAGTAAATATTATAATGTATATAAATAATAAAAAAAAATTGTATTCTAGACTGGCATTGTGCCTTCGATATGGCTTGAATGGTAACTAATTTTCATTGTAAATGGCTTTAGGAGTTTTAGAACAAAATTGCTTTTAAATTAATTTTCCGACTGGATATAATATATATCAAGCAGAAGAAAAACATACAGCGATTTATAGTTAGAAAGATTGAGAATTTGTATTGCATCTTGAGTAGTTTGAATTTAGCAAATTTAGTGCTGCCTACAGGCAGAGAAGAAAAAATAGGTGGCATTAGCTTGTTCATAAGGTAAAATCACTGTAATCCTATATCATGTTAACATATATTTCTTGCTTTAATTTATTAAATGACCTATATGAACATTCTAGAACGTTAGTAGTTTTAATTTTAAGCATCAGTTTCAGAAACTTGTATATGTACTTATATCTTCATATTGTAGACTTTAAAACTCACCCCTTCCTGGTCCCCCCGGACCAACGCTGTCCACACTTCCATCACCACCTAGGAAATTATATTAACTGATAAAATGTTAATCCAGTTAAACAAACTATATTCCATAGTTTACCTCCACCTCTCCCAGGTCCTGTACCGTCCCAACGTCCGGCACTATCATCTCCTAAAATAAACGTTGGAAATAGATAAAAAGCATGTATATAGATATAGGTAAACATTCGAGTATATTTATAAGTCATGTCCCAAATTTGGGTTTGAAATCTACAAGGGCAAATCCTTATGCTCATTCCTTGACACGTATAATAAAAGACCAGGAACAACTATTTATTTTTATTTTCAATATAATCGCGGCATTGGGTTTAATTATCTTTTCCCAACCACGCACTAACATTTTTACAGCTTCTAAATAAAATTTGATCCGACTTTATCAAATTACTCATTTACAGCCACTTCAATTTCATTATCTATAGAAGAAAATCTCCCTCCCCCCTTAAGTATTCTTCCACTTTTGCAAACAGTTTGTAGACGCTTGGTGGTAGATTTGACAAATAAGGTGTAATTATGTTAAATAGTTTAAATCCAACGCTGTTGATGGCAGACCTTACGATCATTGACTTGTGACTTGGTGCATTGTCTTGATGAAGGAGTACTCCTTTTCGCAACTTTCTGAGACGTTTGTGTCTTATGTCTTCACGCAACTTAATTATTAAACTACTATAGCGCTGGACATGTTTATTGTGGAGCCTTTTTGCAAATAATTAGCCAAAATAAAGCATTGAACATTTCAGGAAACCGTGAGAATTACCTTTTTTACAGAGGATTAAACCCTAAACTTTAGATGTGCTACCGAGCCACCGTCTCTTAATTCTATACTCTGTCACTTGGTCTCACCCAAGATTCATGAACAATTACAAAACGACCAATGAAGCTACTCCCGTTTGCTATGTCCATGTCTAATAACTGCCGACAAATTAAAATATGGTTCCGCTTTTGATCGTCTAGTAACATTCCGATTTTGTACACAGTTTTGTTATATCAAGTTGTTTTGATAGAGTGTTGTATACTGAAGAATGTCTGTTTCTTCTGATATCTGACTGTCCTAATACGTCGACAATGCAGCACAAGCTCACGGACTTTTTCAAAATTTTCTTGGGTAGCGTCTGTCATGAGAGGGCCACCGGCATGCTCATCTTTGTAAGAAATCCTATGAACTCAATTCATAAGATACACAGTTTTTCTCAAGTAGTTTCACTGAATCTTTGTACATTGGAGAAGGAGCCATAAAGGTTTTTGTAGTAGTTACCTCATCACCACTATCTGCTCAACTCTATTCATTTACAACTGAGTAAACATTTCACTTAAAATCGCGTAGATTGATTAGTATCTGAGTTAGAAACATAATAGTTTGACAGGAACGTCAATAGATACCTAGTATTGAAATTGAAATGGCAAAATGTGTTAACTAATGAATACCTATAAATAGGTTAGGAACGGAACTCATAATGATCCGCCATCGTATTGTTATATTGACACATCTTTTTGACAGACTTTTTTTACAATTACTCCTGCTTCATAAACACAATTTGCAGAACCCAGTTCATCATAATGCAGTTTTCTGACCCGACGATTGTTTCGGCAACAAAGTTAGCGTCATCAAGAGCATGAGTAAACGAAGTGAATAGAGACTAGAACTATTATTTATATGTTAGTTGCCAAGCAGTTGCGAACAGCGTCCTCTAGGAAGGTATACAGACAGACCCCCACTGTTGAGTCTTAAATCCTTGTGATTAATATGTCTATTTACCAGTTGAAAGGAATTACGAGATGTTTTAATAGCATTTTTAAGAAAGCCAATTTGTTGCTAACATTTTATACAAAAAAATACATTAAAAATTTTCTAGGTAACCCAAAGGATAAAGATAAAACCACAGATGTGTCGGTAATCTATGAAATAGGTTGTGAGGATTGTGAACTTAAATATGATGGGCAAACTAAAAGAACCATTGAAACTAGATTTAAAGACATTTAGCGCAACTGAGATATGGCACTATTGACAAATCATATATTGCTCAGCATATTTGGGATAATAATCATCATGTAGATAAAGAAAATCTCAAGGTAATAAAAAATGTCAGGCAGTTGCGTCAGCTTGATGCTTATGAGAGTGTATATATCGTTAGAAATTTGTACAAAAATGTTTTGATGAATAGAGTAGGTCCGGTTTAATGTAGCCCATTGTTGGAACTGTTATCTTAATAACCAGCGTGTCCTTCCTAGGAGGAATATTTGAGAACGACGTACAGCATAACAAAGGCAGGTATGCAGTTTTAATCACACGGATTTAAGACCCAACAGTAAGGGTCTGTCTGTATACCTTCCTAGAGGACGCTGGTCGCAACTGCTTAGCAACTAACATATAAATAGTAGTTCTAGTATCTATTGATTTAGTTTACTCATCCCCTTGATGACGCTAATTTTGTTAGCGAAACGATCGTCGGGTCAGAAAACTGTATTGTGATGAATTGGGTTCTCCAAATTGTACTTTTCAGTGCTCATCACAGGTTACAATCTTCACCCATCCTGCTTCATATTTGTCAATTTAACAAATCTGTATGTGTGTTTTTGTTTCTTTAACGTCGGCCTATTTCCGCGACTATGGCCAATCACCGACGCCAGGGAGCAGTTTCACCTCACTATCCTGGAAATTTTGCCGAACCCCTGTCTTTCTGTAAGGAGGGTAGGGATCTTTAACGTGCCCAACATCGCATGGACACGGGACCGACGGCTTTACGCCCCCTCCGAAGGGCGGAACGTGCAGACATTCAACTTGCTCAAATACAATGCCAGAACCTCGGTTGATGTTAATTTTACAGTTTGTACTGAAAAAGTGAAAGGAGTACGCCGGGATCGAACCCAGTACCCTTCGGTTCAAAGGCACACGTTCTTACCTCTGAACCACCGAGGTCTAACAAATCTGTATAAAAACGTATGTACTTTATTTTAACACTCACTCTAATAAAATATAAAATAAATCACTTACCACCACCTTGACCTCCGGGACCTCTGTCGCCCCACCGTGAATCACCATTTGCCCCTAAAGCATAAGAAGTCACATAGTTTGAAAGCTTTACTTTTACTTAAATATTTTCTGAAATTTTATTCAAAATAATGAATAAAATACTTACCTCTACCATGTCCTGGAGGACTTCGAGCACCGTTGTTCGTATCTGCAACACATAAATAGGATATACAACTCTGGACGCAGCAAGTGCGTTATGGTAGCAAATTTTAGTAAAAATGTTTTTAATGACAAATGTGTCTTGTTTTTACAAGAAGAACATTTGGTTGACAGTATAACCTATATTGTATTAACAATGTACCGTATTTCATTAAAATAGCTTTGTTGTATCAAAAAGTACAAACATTTTCCGAAAATAAACTTTAAAAGTTCCAGAAAAACTAGTCCCGTTTTCCTGGCCAACGAACCTCTTTAAGCGATTTACACACCCGACAAGATATAATTATTCACAAACAGCTTTAGGACCAAAATTGAAAAAAATATATGAAAATTTCTTTTACATAAATGGCCTTCAGTAATGTTACACAAAATTATATTTTTCACAAAAATTCGACAACTTTTTTTTTTACAATAACTTACTAAACGCTTATTATTCATTACCAACATATCACAAAAATCTTACGAAAAATGATTTCTACGGAAACACTATAACATTTCTGCGAAAACATCTCAAATTCAACCACTGCCTGTATACGGCAGCTCGATTTTTTCGACGAGTAATACAAAGAAAAGGCTCTCTGAATGCGTCATTGTCATGGGGCTCCGCTATCTATTGATAAAAACGCCGTATCACAATTTGTGATATGTGTTTCAAATATGTGCCAAAAACGTGAAAAGTTGCAATCGAAATAACTCAAAAACGATGAACGATACCAATTTTTTTTCACAAACATGCATTGTAATTTGATGGCAAACACAAAAATGCAATAACGTAAGGGGTGTCAATTAAAAAAATAAGCGTGTATCACCAACGACTTATGGGCCAGCCTGTAATTGTCAAAATAGGTTTATAAGATACAGCTCGAAACACCTTATAATTGGCGTATATAATTAGCTTTTTTCTCATATCTTGTATAATAACGGATATATTGAGCTTTACCATAGAAAGGCGTCACCCTGTATATGTGTAAAAAGGCAAAAACTGAAACTGGGTTTTATGGGTTCTAGTTCGCGCTCACTTGAAGATATCTTTTTAAAATTCATAAGTCACCGGTCTTCTTCATAACGATTTTTTTCTACGAAAATTTGCTCAAATATAGACTATTAAACCATAAACTCTATCGCGGAAACTACTGCCGAAGCATCAGAAAGAGGGTGTATTGAAATGGATTTTTCGTAAATATTTTTAGTAAAATGAAGGACCATGATGGTTGAAGCTGTAACTTTAGGCTTTGTGAAACACACTTATTATGACATTTTTTCGACATAATTCGTATTTGCTTCAAATTCGTTGTCTGAAAATTGCAAAATTTGACATTTCAAGAAGAAAAATTATAAAATTTTCATAATATTTTTTTCTGCTGTTTCTTGACCTTTTTGCGCCAAGAAAACTTAACCGTTGTATGTAATACTCAATTGGTTTTGTTAATAACACAACATATTTTGTTCATGTGCTCGCCTCTGATCACCAGTGGCAGCCAAAATGTTTTTCTTTAAATGCCTATAACTTTTTTTCTTTGAACTTAGAGATCTGAATTGTGGGGTAAGTTTGATAGTAGAAACGCACATGCCAAAATTGGTTATCATGGCTCCGTTATTTTTGGAGATACAAAAAATTTCCAAAAGAGAACCCAAAATTTTCCCGGAAAAACTCGTCCGATTTTCCTCGATAACGAACTTGCAAAAGGAAGGTACGCGCCAAATTTTATCAAAATCGGCCCATTATTTTTTGAGTTATCGGTGTGATACACATACATATACATATACATATACATATACATATACATATACATATACATATACATATACATATACATATACATATACATATACATATACATATACATATACATATACATATACATATACATATACATATACATATACATATACATATACATATACATATACATATACATATACATATACATATACATATACATATACATATACATATACATATACATATACATATACATATACATATACATATACATATACATATACATATACATATACATATACATATACATATACATATACATATACATATACATATACATATACATATACATATACATATACATATACATATACATATACATATACATATACATATACATATATATCGCTAAAAATGAGATAAACAATCGCGTAAGTGATTATTTAAATACACTTTAATAAAGCTGTATGCTGTTATACTATATATTTTTTTTGAGACAACTGCCACTGATATGTGTCCTGGATGAAACAGGACCAAAATCATTTAGTATTATGTTTAGTACAGTATATTTGGCATATAAGTAAAATGTGTCGTTAGAAATAGAGACAATATACCCGCCACTGATGTGTGTTCCTGGATGAAACAGGACCAAAAGTAATTCGTATTATGTTTAGTACAATATCTTTGGCATATAAGTAAAATGTGTCGTTGGAAATAGACATTGCAACACTCAATAAAGGTAAATATGTTTTATTGATATATTTGGAAACTTATGTATATAAAAATGAATAAAAAGTCTGGTCGCGGCAAGTGCGTTATGGTAGTCAATTTTCATAGAAATAGTCTTGTAATATAGATATATAAATTTTCGACTATAGTTTCCTTTTAATATCGTAAACTTACGTACCAAATTTGGTTAACATAACTTTTCTCTTTTTTGAGATAATTTTTTTTCCGAAAGAAAACCCAAAATTTTCCCGGAAAACCTGGTTCGATTTTCCTGGCTAACGAACTTATTCAAGCCACTTACAAAGGAATGTACGTGCCAAATTTTATCAAAATCGTACCATTATTTTTTGAGTTATCGGTGTGATACATATACATATACATATAAAAATTGAAACTGACCCCGGATATGGGTTCAAGGGGTCTTAGTTCACGCTCACTTGAAGAAATTTTGTGAAAATTCAAAAGTCCGGAACTCCCGTTAGTGAATTCTTTCTAAGAAAATTCACTAAAAACCAGCAGTAGGTTTCACCCCGCAATAATTTGTAAATTATTTACGTTTTGAGATGTGGCGAATATAATGGTCATTGTCTCTTTGTTATATATGTTATCGCTAGCTACTCTAACCCCATGTTTTAGATTCTGTACCTCTAGTATATGATGTTGCAATCGACTGAATTTACCAGAAATGATCAATATGTGGTAAGTTAAATTAACTTGCAGATCATGGAAAAACGACTACACCAGCTTGTTGCAAGAACTTTTTAATAACCAAAGCTCTGTGTGGTGTAAAATTATCTTGCTGGAAAATAATGTTTTCTAGTTGTTGGAGTTGATGCAACCCAACCTGTTGTAAATCGCTATTAACGTAGAATTGGATGTTCATGTTTTTGTTAAACAAAATCAGAGATGAGCTGCCCTTAGTTGTATTGGCACTGCCTCCCGCAATGCCCCTGGTAACTGCAATATTGCATTTTACGCAAAATTTAACTTGACGCCTTTCTACCCGTCTTTAGCTAACTTTCTTCCGCCCACCATTAGTGGTGATAAATGTAACCTTCAACCGAAAAAGATAAGAGTTCAATCCAGGTTCCACTAAGCTCGTTCTTGGCACTTTGGGCGTAAACGTCTATGTCTTGTAGTCAATGAAAAAATGAGCCTGGTGAGTGATAAGATGAGCTGTGGGTAGTAGCCCATAATTCATAACTCTACGAAGTTGACCCTATGGCGAGAGCTATCAACCCGTAGCTGCCAACCACTTTTTTTTAAAACAGTCTTTGAAGTATCATCCCTAAGGAGGTGTTCGTTGCGATCTTTGGTTATTCCCATTGCAGTGACCCACAACGTATATGCTGACACCGACAGACAAGGTATCCCAATCCTCATGCTGTAATAGTATTCCGACCAACCCTATTTATAAATTTCTCAAAGGAAAACAACGCGTCTTCTTGTATAAGAAATCGCTAAACCATGATCCAAAGACAGCAAAAGGAATAATTCTAAATCTCTTAACGAAACTATTCTCCAAAACTAGTAATATTTTTGATAACTCTAATATTTTTTAATAAATATAAGTAAAGCAATTGGGATCAAAATCTTTTTTACTAGATAAGGCTAGTCAAATTACAAAGAATCTAATGGTTATATAAGGATGTAATATTCAAGCGTTCTTAAAAAGTTGAAATAACTTCAGTGTGCATGTATATATATATATATATATATATATATATATATATATATATATATATATATATATATATATATATATATATTTTTAGATAACGCTCGGATATATATATATATATATATATATATATATATATATATATATATATATATATATAGAGAGAGAGAGAGAGAGAGTTGGCTTATATTATAACTTCATACAAACATGTCCTTTTCAAAAGTTACCATCCGGCAGAATTATTGATAAATTAAGTAAGTGATACTTCACACAGGATTGAAATTTTGTAAGTACAAAAATATTTTGTATTGAGCTGTGAAATAAAAACAACAGTCATTAAAAATTTGTAGCGCTGGAAAGTATATAACACCATGCATACTTTATGTTAATAATCTTTTAACTACATTTATTCGTGTTTGCAGAAGTACTGGATCTGCAGAATTAGACATTTTTGTGTAAAACAATTTTTGAGTTATTTACGAAGGTTTTGGTACAGTTAAAAAATAAAACCAAAAGCTTATGTAGTATCAAAAAGAAAAATATGAAAAAAGTTATAAATCAATATAAAAACCGAGGCCACATAGGAAAAACTTCACAGGGGACAATTTATTCGACACAGTGTTTCGGCGCCATTTTTAAAGTTATACTAGACGTTTTTGTTACTTTTTAGTGAATTTTCGTAGAAAAATTCATTAACGGGGAGATCCCGACTTTTGAATTTTGAAATAATTTTTGCAAATGAGCCCGCACTAGGACCCTTAGAACCCATATCCGGGGTCAGTTAAAATTTTTGTATGTTTATATGTTTATATATATATATATATATATATATATATATATATATATATATATATATATATATATATATATATATATATATATATATATATATATATATATACAGGGTCATTGATGGTCGATGGTAGGTTAGACGTTTATGGAAAACGGGACATATGATTAATCTGAAAATTTGGATACTGCTATAAATAGGCACGACCTGTCTTTCTTCAATATTTTTATTTTGGCGGTGTTGCCGCTTCTACTAAAAAGTACTAACAACTTTCTTATTTTTAATGAGACACCCTGTATATTATTTTGTTTTTAGAATTAAAATTTCTTTATAATAATTTTTTATAAATAGTTTTCTATACCTATCTAGATCGGTTTTCGAGATAATACTTATTCAATTATTTTTTTCTCAGAATAATGGTCCCACTAAAATTTTAATTTAGCTGCTATTTGAACCCATAGAAGGCTGAAATTTTGCCCACAGTTTGGAAAGCCTGGTATTTAATAGTTACCTGAATAAATTCATTTTATGTTATACAGGGCGGTTTAAAATTGATGATTTTAACGTGACACAAAAAAAAGGCCAAAACCTTATTTTTTCAAATAGGACACCCTATATATTAGTTAAAATTCTGAAAGGCAATTAAATTTCCTCCAAATTGATGTAGAGTGGTATACCTAGCTCGTCAAGTTTTGGAAATAATCGCAATAATTAATGAAAAACACATTATCTTTATATAATTTGTATTAGTTGGTCATGCAACGCCATCTGATTTAACAATTACTTAATTGTTTACTATGTTTGACAGACGCCGAAGTTTTAAGATTCATTTACGATTTTCCACTTAATTTTTTTTAAACATGTTAAGATGTAGCGAAATAATTACTCAAATGAAGTTTTGATTACACTATTCATTTTTCATGGACAATGTGACAAAATTGTAGCAAGAACATGTAAAAAATTCAATGAAATGTATCATGAATTGCAACCAATGAGTGAAAGAAAGGTTATGCAAATACAAGATATTTTTTTCAATTATTATTTATTATTAGATTCTAAACATTTTACAACAAATTCTCAAAATATCCCCCATTGACTTCTAAGCACTTCAAAATCCGACGATGTACAGCATCAGTTGTCGCTTTATGTATTTCATTAGCATCTAGTTGGTCGATGCAATTGGTCACACGTTGACGTAGCTCCTCTTTAGTGTTCACCGGTGTCTGGTATACCTTTTGTTTTAAAGTACCCCAAAGGTAGAAATCGAGTGGTGTAAGGTCGCGGGACCTTGTAGGCCAATCCCATGGGCCCAAACGCCTAAACCAGTGGTCATCAAATATCTGAAACAGCTCACGTGTTACCTCTTGCGTGCAATGTGCGGGTGCTCCGTCCAACTGGAACCAAGAAGTACGGAAATCTTCTGTTAAATTTTTCAAAAAATTTGATACTACTGTTCTTAAAATGTGGAGATGTTGACTGCTATTTAATGGCTCATTGTAAATGAAAAATCTTATTTGGTTGTCTTTTAAGAGGCAAAAAACATTAAAACTAAATTTTTCTTGAAAGCCCCTCTGCTTGACCATGCGTGCATTTTGATCGGCCCAAAAATGTAGATTCCTTCTATTGATAATGCCTTCTCTCGAAAACTTGGCTTCGTCTGTCCATATTATTTTTCTCAAAAAGTTAGGATCCTCTTCAATGCGTATTAGGAGTGTCTCACAATGTTGAATGCGACGTTGGTAATCATCTGGTTTCAGGTGTTGAAGTGTTATAAATTTAAAAGGATGCATATTGTGATTGGCCAGAATCTTTTGCACCGCATAATAAGTTACGCCTAAATCATATGCTGCACTTTGGATGGAAGTTTGTGGATATGCGTGGAAATAGGCTTAAACGTTCACTATATTTTCTTCATTCGACGTTACAGGCCTTGGCAAACTTCGAGTTGCCCCCAGTTTTGAACCATAATTGATAAAATTATCTTGTATTCGCATAAACTTTCTTTCGTTCATTGGTTGCAATTCAGGATACATTTCATTAAATTTTCTACATGTTCTTGCTACAATTTTGTCACATTGTCCATGAAGAATAAATAGTGTCATTAAAACTTCATTTGAGTAACTATTCTGCTCCATCTTAACTTGTTTTCAAATAAATATTAAGTGGAAAATCGGAAATGAATCTTAAAACTTCGGCGTCTGTCAAACACAGTAAACAATTAAGCAATTGTCAAATCACTTGGCGTTCCATGACCAACTAATTTAAATTATGTGAAGATCAGTGTTTTTTAGTAACTATTGCGATTATTTCGAAAAGTTGACGAGTTAGGTATACCACTATGCTACATTAATTTGGAGGAAATTTAATTTCCTCTCAGAATTTTAACTAATATACAGGGTGTTTTATTTGAAAAAAAAATTTTGGCTTTTTTTGTGTGTCACGTTAAAATCATGAATTTTAAACCGCCCTGTATAACATAAAATGAATTTATTCAGGTAACTATTAAATACCAGGCTTTCCAAACTGTGGGCAAAATTTCAGCCTTCTATGGGTTCAAATAGCAGCTAAATTAAAATTTTAGTGGGACCATTTTTCTGAGAAAAAAATAATTGAATAAGTATTATCTCGAAAACCGATCTAGATAGGTATAGAAAACTATTAATAAAAAATTATTTAAAAAAATTTTTAATTCTAAAAACAAAATAATATACAGGGTGTCTCATTAAAAATAAGAAAGTTGTTAGTACTTTTTAGTAGAAGCGGCAACACCGCCAAAATAAAAATATTTTAGAAAGACAGGTCGTGCCTATTTATGGCAGTATCCAAATTTTCAGATTAATCATATGTCCCGTTTTCTATAAACGTCTAACCTACCATCGACCATCAATGACCCTGTATATATATATATATATATATATATATATATATATATATATATATATATATATATATATATATATATATATATATATATCACATCGATAACTCAAAAAATAATGAGTTGATTTTGATAAAATCGGGCACGTACCTTCCTTTGGTAAATGGCTTGGATAAATTCGTTAGTCAGGAAAATCGGACGAGGTTTTCCGGGAAAATTTTGAGTTTTCATTAGAAAAAAATTTTTATCTCAAAAAATAAAAAATCTATGATAACCAAATTTTGTAAGTAAGTTTACGATATAAAAAGTAAACTATATGCCAAAATTTAGATTTCTATGTTACAAGAAAAAAAGTTATAATAAAATATTTTTCGCCAGATCATTTCTATGAAAATGCACTACCATAACGCACTTGCTGCGTTCCTAAAAAATCTTTTTTGTATAAATAAGAAGCGAAATTTATTTTTTCCTGAGAATAATTTGATTTATATTGTCACATTAGTCATTATAAGCTTAATTATTGTGCTGGCTTGATCTTTGTATAAATAACCGCTTTTTGTTAATATTTGAAAAAAAATGACAAAAATGTTCAATCTAAGTTACACCTTAAAATCTGGGGATCAGCTTGTCAGTCGATCTTTTGAACATTCTGTCTAAGACATGCTTTTTGCTCATACTCTTGACATGTCATAAGAAACAAATATTGACTATTTAGAATAGATAACAATAGCGCTCGTAACCTTGCAGTAACATATCACAGTAAATATGTTGATTTTAGGTTAAAAAAATACGTATTCAAAATAGCTCATTACAAAGTTTTGGAAACCTAACAGTTATGTATTTTAGATAATTTTCATTCTTACATTTCTATATTCTAGCAATTTGTAGTTTTAAGTAAAAAATATTTTATTATTTTTGCCTATATACATATTATCCTTTTAGATTAAAACCTATGACTTACCTACAGCTTGTCCTCCAGGCCCTCTTCCACCCCAGCGGTCATCAGCACCTCCCCCTTCGATGTTTAGAAAAAAGTCATTTGTTAGCATTATACAGTTTCTCGGACGCACAGCTAGGTATTTATTTACAAAATCTAGGTAGTATTTATTATGATTTTCATCTTACCTCTCCCTGGTCCACCGGGACCTCTACCATCCCATCGTCCATCCTCACCGTCTCCTAGAATAGATAATATGACGTTAACTTTGCCAAACAAATCATTCGAATAATTCTGTAAGCTTGAATCATGCAGTTATGTTATTTACTTTTTTTAAAAGTTTGACAAAAGCTTCGTTAAGTTTTCTCGTTGTTACAATATCAAGCAGTTAGTGAATCATGATAAGCACAGTTGGAGAACCCATATCACCACAACACATCTTTTTAAAGAGCTGACGATCGTTTTACTAACAAAGTTAACGTCATCAGAGGATGAAAAATTCTGAGAATCCAAGTGTACTTATTAGTGCTCATCACAGGTTACAATCTTCAGTTAGTGTAGTGAATCATGGTTTTTATCACAGAAAATTATATACTATAAAGCGATTGGGATGAAAATGTTTTTTCACTTGATAAGGCTGGTCACATGACAAAAGACCTAATGGTTATATAAGGATGTAATTTGTAAGCCATATTATATAAGGCGAATTAGTTAATATTCAAGTGTTCTAAAAAGTTGGAATAACTTCTAAATTATATATATATATATATATATATATATATATATATATATATATATATATATATATATATAGGGCTTATAATTTAACTTCATATAAAAATCATATAAAAATGTAACACCCGGCAGAATTGATAAATTAAGTAGTAAGTGATATTTCACACAGGATTGAAATTTTGTAAGTACAAAAATATTTTGCATTGAGCTGTGATATTGAAACAGTCATAAAAATAGTAGCGCTTTATTTGTGTTTGCAGAAGTATTAGATCTGTAAAATAAGACATTTTTCTGTAAAACCGTTTTTGGGTTATTTGGGAACGAATGGTTTCGCAACAGTTAAAAGACGAAACTCAAAGCTTTTAGATTTATGTAATATCAAAAAGGAAAATATGAAAATGTTATAATTCAGTAGAAAAACCGAGGTCGCATAGTAAAAACTTCACAGAGGATAGTTTATTCGACACAGTGTTTTAGCCCCCCTTTTAAACTTTTCATGATGCCTTTTTGTTACTTTTTATGTAAATAAGATCCAAACGTAATTTATTTTGTCTCAGAACAATGTAATTTATAATGCCACATTAGTCATTATCAGCTTAATTGTTGTGCTGGCTTGATCTTTGTATAAATAACCGCTTTTTGTTAATTACTTGAAAAAATGACGTCAATGAAAAGCCAGGTTCGATCTAAATTACTAATCTGGGGATCAGTTTGTCATCTTTTGAACATTCTGCGTAAGATGCGCTTTTAGCGAATTTTTCGTAACATGAAAAATTCATTAATGGGAAGATCTGTATTATATATATATATATATATATATATATATATATATATATATATATATATATATATATATATATATATATATATATCTATATATATATATATATATATATATATATATATATATATATATATATATATATATTATATATATATATATATATATATATAAATCACACCGATAACTCAAAAAATAATGGCTCGATTATGATGAAATTTGACACGTACTTTCCTTTTGCAATTGGCTTGGACAAATTCGTTAACACGGGAAATCGGACCAGTTTTTCCGGGAAAATATTGGGTTTTCTTTCGGCAAATTTTTGTATCTCCGAAAATAACAGCGCTGTGACAACCAAATTTGACATATACCTTTCTACTATCAAACGTACCCTACACACCAAAACTCAGATCTCCAAGTTAAAAGAAAAAAGTTATAGGCAATTAAAGAAAAATTTGGGTGCCACTGGTGATCAAAGGAGAGCACAACAACAAAATATTTTGTGTGATTAACAAAACCAATTGAATATTACATACAACGGTTAAGTTTTCTTGGCGCAAAAAGGTCAAGAAGTAGCAGAAAAAATATTTTGAACATTTTATAATTTTTCTTCTTGAAACCCCAAAGTCGCGATTTGAAACGTCGTCAAAATTTGCAATCTTTAGAAAACGGATGTGAAGCAAATATGGATTATATAAAAAAAAATTGTGATAAGTGTGTTTCACAAAGCCTTAAGTTTCAGCTTCATTGTCCTTTATCTTACTAACATATTTGCGGAAAATCCATTTCAATAGACCCCTTTCTGATGCTTTGGCAGTAGTTTTTGCTATAGAGTTTATGGTTTAATAGTCTATATTTTAGCAAATTGTCGCAGAAAAAAATCGTTATTAAGAAGACCGCGACTTATAAATTTTAAAAACATTTCTTCAAATAAGCGCGAACAAGGGCCCCTAAAACCTATATACGGGGTCAGTTCCAGTTTTTGCCTGTTTACGCATATACGGGGTGACCCATTTCTGCGGTAAAGCTCAATATATTCGTTATTATACAAGATATGAGAAAAAAGTATATACGTTAATTATAGGGTGTCTCGAGCTGTATCTTATAAACCTATTTTAACGATCACAGGCTGGCCCATCTGTCGTTGGTGATACACACTTTATTTTGTTAATAGGACACCACTTATACTATTGCATTCTTGTGTTTTCCATCAAATTATAATGCATGTTTGCAAGAAAAAAAAATTGATATCGTTCATCGTTTTTGAGTTTTTTCAATTGTTTTGCAACTTTTCACGTCTTTGGCACATATTTCAAACACATATGACAAATTGTGGTACGGCGTTTTTATCAATAGATAACGGAGAGAGCTTTTTGTTTGTGTTACTCATCGAAAAAATCAACCTGCCGTATACAGGCACTCTCAAATAGTGGCTGAATTTGAAATGCTTTCGGAGAAATGTGTTTCCGTTTCCATTTTTTGCGAGATTTTTGTGATATGTTGGTAATGAATAATAAATGTTAGAACCTCGGTGGTTCAGAAGTAAGAACGTGGCCCCTGAACCGAAGGGTACTGAGTTCCATCCCAGGGTACTCCTTTCACTTTTCAGTACAAACTGTAACATTAACATCAACCGAGGTTCTGGCATTGTATTTGAGCAAGTTGAATGTCTGTACGTTCCGCCCTTTGGAGGGGGCGTAAAACCGTTGGTCCCGTGTCCATGCAATGTTGGGCATGTTGAAGATCCCTACCCTCCTTACAGAAAGGCAGGGGTTCGGCCAAAATTTCCAGGATAGTGAGGTGAAACTGGTCCCTGGCGTCGGTGATTGGCCATAGTCGCGACGTTAAAGAAATAAAACACACACACAATAATAACTGTTTAGTAAGTTATTATAAAAAAAAAATGTTGTCGAATTTTTATGAAAAATATAATTTAGTGTAACATTACTGAAAGCAATTTATGTAACAAAAAATGGTGAATTTTTGTGCTGCCGTGACAACATACTACTTGGTTCCGCAACGAGCTCGCAGCACGTGTTTCGTGTCTTACATCTCACTTAGTTTTGGAAGGCTGGCTACCATAGCCGCATTACTTTATATGTGTATTTTCGCTGCAATAAGTATGCCGTATTGACCAGCTCTAATTAGAGCGAAACCGGTCTACGGTTCTAATTGTGGCGAGAATGCATCTAGCCTTATATGGTTTATATCTTACCTCTCTCTGGTCCACCGGGACCTCTACCATCCCATCGTCCATCACCACCGTCACCTAGAATACATAATATGCCATTACTTTCGCCAAAAGATCATTCGAATAACTGTGTAAGCTAAAATCATGCATTTATGTGAGCGACTTTTTAATGGTCAAAGTTTGACAAAAGCTTTGTTAAGTTTTTCCGTTGTTGTAATCTCAAGCAGTTTGTGAATCACGGTTCTTATCACAGAAAATTACAAGTTTATTTTCCAACAAGTGTATTGGTTAACGAAATGTTGGAATTTAATTACTGGACAATAAACGTTTTTATGTTTGGAAAATTATCCATACTACTACCCAGACAAAGGTTATATAAACTCCACATTTTTTTGTGTCACTTTTGACGAAAGTTATTATCCAAAATTTATTAAATTTCGCTTTTAGAGAGGTAACGACTTTCGAATTTTTTAGACGGTTTTTTAATGAACGCCTATGAACCTATTTCCGACCTTCATGTGCTTCAAAATTTTATATAGTCAGCGGGAGCGCTAATGAGTAAATCATGTCTTGAATAAATCAGACTTATTTTGAGAAACTAATAGGAGTTGAAAAGTAGAAAAAAAGTCAGGACGCAGCAAGTGTGTTATGGTAGTGAATTTTCATATGTTTTTATTAACTACATAATATGTTTTTTTTTAATGAAAGCATGCGTTAAATTTGGTTACCAGTATAACCTATACATATATATATATATATATATATATATATATATATATATATATATATATATATATATATATATATATATATATATATATATAGTATAAACAATGTACCACATTTCATCAAAATAACTTGATTGTTCGAAAAGGTACAAAAATTTACAAGCAATATAAGCGAAAGCAGCATCATGAGATCCGTTATCTGTTGGTAAACACGCCATATTACGAGTTTTAATATGCGCAAAAAATGTTAAAAGTTGGAAAACAGTTCAAGACTCGAAAACGATGAACACCATAATTGTTTTCTGTACAAACATGCATTATAATTCGATGAAAAATATAAACATGTAATAAAATAGGTGTATTCATTTAAAAGACAATTTGTATCATCAACGACTTATTGGCCACCCTGTGATTATTAAAATAACTTTGAAAGATGCAGCTCAAGACACTATAATTAACGTATTCTGTTTTTTCTTTTCTTTTTTAAAAAATTTTGTATAATAACGGTTATACTGAGCTTTACCGTAGAAATGCGTCACCCTGTATATGTGCGTTCTAGGAGGCCAAGTTCGCGCTTATTTGAAGGAATCTTCTCGCAATTTAAAAGCCGCGGTCTCCTGAATAGCGAATATTTTCTATGAAAATTCGCTAAAAATTACAGACTATTGAATCAGACGCTCTATAATTAAAACTACTGCCAAAGTATCAGAGAAACGAGGGTCTATTTGAAATGATTTTTCTGCAAATATTTTACTAAAATGAAGGACAATGGCGGTTGAAGCTGAAACTGAAGGCTTTGTAAAACACGTTTCTTGCGTCATTTTCTCTACATAACTCGCATTTGTTGCAGGTTCTTTGCCTAAATTTTGCCTATTGTGACATTTTAGATCGCGACTTTTACGTTTTAAGAAGAAAAACTATAAAATTTTCAAAGTAATTGTCTGGTATTTCTTGACCTTTTTGCGGCAAAAAAATCCAATCTTGTTCTCTTATATACAATATATTTTGTTATTCACGAAACATATTTTGGTTTTATGCAATACTCCGGTCATTAGTGGCACCCAATTTTTTTCTGTTAATGCCTATAACATTTTTTTTTCATCCTAGAGATCTGAATTTTCGTATGTGGTATACATTTTATAATATAAACCTTCGTACCAAATCTGGTTTCCATAAACGCTTTATTTCCGGAGATACAATTTTTTTCAGAAAGGAAACCCAAAATTTTCCAGGAAAAACTGGTTTGATTTTCCTGGATAATAAACTTGTCTAAACCAATTGCAAAAGGAATGCACTCGTCAAATTTAATCAAAATCGGTCCATTATTTTTTGAGTTATTGTAAACTGACCGTGGATAAGTGTTCTAGGGGGCTTAGTTCCAGCTCATCTGAAGATTTGCAAAAGTCGGGATCTTCTCAATAGTGAATTTTTTAAAGTAAATTGCCTGAACAAATCTGAATATGAGACTTATTTTGCTGGTGTTCAAACTTCTAGACGTTTATATAAATCGAATATTGAATAAATTAATATATAGTTTATTTATGCGTTGAGTGTACAAAGTGCTGAACAAATAACGAACAGCCAACTGCTGAGTGAGGTGATGAGACTTATTAATCAACCCGAGTTAATAACTTTAACTCGGAAGATTGATACACCCAATGAAAGAATACACTCTTTATAATATCAGAGCGGGTATTATGGGGCAAGACTGGAAACTGTTGAAAAGAGCCTAAAAAGAAAGAACATAATACCTAATCTTTGCCATTAGTGCTGTTAAGTACAGTGTGAAGGAGTTGCCGAAGTTTATTGTACATAAACTAAATAAATTGCTTGATGCAAACGAAGTTAATAATACGTATCCCATAGGTAAAGGCCATATAATACTCATCCTATCATAGCGGAGTTCGTGTCATATTTGAAAAAAAAAAGAGATTGCACCGAAAAGTCTAAGTAAACTAAAGGATACTAAAATAATTATTAGAAACGATTGTATAAAGAAGAGGTTGGAAGATCAACTGAGCAAGCATTTAAATATAGCGAAGGAAAAGCAATGCAAAGCTTATATTATATACCGCACGAGGACCCATAGAGCCGGGGAACTAGGAGATATTGAAGACTTTGTTATTGAATCTGACCCTGAACCATCCAAACCAAATAGTGATTATGCCACGCCGGACATTGGACATAACCAAGACATCATTGATACTACAGTAAGGCATGTTTCAGCAGATGTAAGGACACCAGTACACAAACCTAACGACTGTAGCAGATCAATCAACAACAGAAATCAGGGATTAGCTCTTAATTTTGGCCAGGTTTTTGCGGCAAGTTACAAAGAGAAGACTATTATTGATCAAGAGTCTCTAAAGAAGATAGCAGCTCTTTTAAAATACAACAAAAACTTTTTGCAAAGCACATCGGAGCCAAACAACAAACCGTCAAAGAAATGAACTAGAAGTAAGTCTTCTTATTTTGTTCTGCTTTTCATATGTGGAGTGTATTGTGGTACAGAAATTTGTTTGAATGCCATCCCTGTTATTTCAAGATAAACTCCATACTGGCCGCGAGCATTGTTTCCATGTTGAAAAGTTAACATTCGAGGCGTTGTTTATTTACATTATTGTGTAAATATTCACCATTTTGGTTACTTTTTGATGCCCGTTATTCATGTAGGATTGGACATTCTTTGAAGGCAGATGTATTTTGGCAGAATCACATGGTGTTCTTTTGCCTGTGTGAGATACAGATAAGTAGTTTCATATTTATTGCGTAGATACCAAGCGTTGGCAGTTGAAACTAGATATTGTAATTTTATGGTCAGCACGACCATTGAAACTTGAGAAGGAATTAAACAATATGTTCGAATTTTTTTCTTATCAAACACATATTTTAAAATTAAAAATAAGTCTGTATTCGTCATAGCTTTTAAACACTTTCCAATTCAGTAAAAAATAGGATCAACGAATGGAAAACTTCCAAAAGATTATATTCTTACAATATATAAATGAGTCTTGCACGTTCGTAAAATATTTTAACAATAATTATTAGGTATTATTTGCCACTATCCAGGGTAATAAATTTTAGATATACATTTTCGTTTTGCACTATGCTTATAGATTACTAGTTTGAAAATTACAATATTTTATGCTATTGTTTTTTTGTCATTATTGAGTGTAATACACCTTGGACATATTATGATAATGGTAATAATTCTTGGAAATTTTGACAATTAATATGTATATATTTAGAAAATAAAACTATTAAAATTGCCACTAGAAGTCAGTATACTGCCGCCACAGCAGGAAGAGTTTATCCTTGTAATGTGACCAAAGAGAAATCAAACAATCCAGCGGGACTAAGTACAACCTTGAAGAAGAAGTAAGACGAATTATGTTATATATATTTGTAAGTGTTAGATTTATTGTTTATAGTTTATATTTATGGTTTTTTGTATAGGCTTGGAGATAGTTTAAAAAATGAATTCATATGCACGAGATTTTGTGAATCCAGCACATCACACGCCAACCCTTAGTACTACTAGATGGAATAAAGTACCCTGAGAACATCGATAAAATGAATGTCGTTTTGAGTTCTTTCAGCTGCGATTTTTACTGGCTGTTGTTCACGGAGGCCTGGAGAATACATAATATAAACTCTTTTAGTAGGGATGCTTTTTCTGTACTATATAATGAGGGTGATGTAAATCGGAATGATGGCAGTGTCGTATATGTTAATAGTACACATAATTATTGTGCGGAGGTTATTCGAAAAAAAACTCACGATTATAAAGGTCCATGCATATTGCAATTAGGGGTAATGACATATGTTTTCATGTATTGTACAGATTACCTGAGATATGTGAGAGAGAGTCTCATACATATTTTCTAGAATATCTGGAGGAAAATTTCGGTCATAATTTCAACTACTGTTTTGTAAATGGAGATATCAACATCGATTTAAATTAGCTGAAGGAGGAATCTCAGGAATACTGTAGTAGTTTGCGTGAATTGAGATATGTGTCTTTGACTTATCAACAAGGGTACAAAAACAAACTATGGCGTGTATCATATCTATGCAAAAACCAATAAAGTGTTGACTGCTGGGAACAAATTTCTGCGAGAGTGACATACCATTACCCAATAGTAGCCTGCAGGGAAGGCATTGCAAGTGTAACTCAGTCAGGGAATCTATTCACCTATAAAAGACAAATTAATGCAGGCGTGCTGGTGAGTTTACCTGGGTTACTAAGGTCTGCAATGGAAACGGAGCGTTTATATAGGGTACTGACCAAAAACCGAGAAAACAATGCAATATAGGACATACAGTAATAAGCTTGAAAGCCTAATAAAAGTAGCAAAGCAAGATTACTTTGCGAGGATCCTGCAAGGCGGTGAAAAATCCACTGGAAAATTTAGAAAACAGTAAATAGGTTGGTGGGTGCAAAAATACGTTCTGGCAATGTTAACAGGATACCAATAGGTGGGGATATTATCAAAGAGAGGAAAAATATTACCAATTAATTGAATAAGCATTTTGGGTATAATCACACCTAATGCTAATAGATAGAATAAAGAATACGGAACATCTCACTTTAGTAAATTCTTCTCTCCAACTAATTGAAAAGGTATACATACATATATATATATATATATATATATATATATATATATATATATATATATATATATATATATATATATATATATAGGCGAGCTAAAAAGTGCCGGATCTGTCGGACATGATGAGTTGGATTCTTTTTTACCTAAAACTATAGCGGGTTATATAGCTGAACCAATCTGTCTTGTCATAAACATATTATGTGAAATTATGACCTCAAAGTCATAAAATTGATATCACGACATGGGCTACGGAATTGATATTTTGCGATATTAAATGAAACTCAACAATACTCCAGGTGTAAATAGAATAAAAATCCATAATCAGAAGACACTCTGCAAAGCAAAGTGAAGTGTAAGCAGTTTCTGAGTTTCAAACAAATTTCTAACTTAAATTAAAACCAATTTTATTTTTCACAGCCTTGTTAATATGTTAATGCCAAGAAAGGTCATCTGCCACTGTAGTGCTTGATAAAAAGGTATACCTACCTACATAATCACACACATTCATTTTTTAGATGTTGCTAGTTTTTAGTTCATAATCCTCCATTAAAATAGCTATACTTTTCTGACTCGTCAAGTGAGTGTGGCATAAATAAACATAATACGACATGCCTTGTGGCGTATATAAGCGTATCAATAGTCAGTTTGATGGTCACTTTAGATCTCCAACTTGTCAAAAGACTAGCAAATTATATAACTATGACTTTGGTAATTGCTAATGACTATCAATAGTCTGGATGCAGCAAGTGCGTCATGGTAGGTAAATTTAAAAAAATGTATAAATCAATTTCCCGTCAGACTAGAAATTTTAATTTTGACATATAATTAATATTTTAAAAGCTGTGAGCTCTCTTAAAAAGCAAAAAAAATTAATAGTCATTTGCTGATGTGAAACATACTTATGGCAATCAAACAGCAGCAGCAAAGTACGTGGCCAGCTTTGTCGTGTTAGTGTTTTAATAAGAACTTATTGCATCTTACAGTACAAGTAGTGACAAGACCATCAATTTTTGCTCTGTGTACTTTCTAAAAGTAATGAACGGTTTAATTGTAAGAAGATTTCCAGGCCAGTTCTCTACATTCTCATAGAGCTGGCTTTCACTGTTGCTACCTAGTTGCCATGGGAATGATATTGAATATTGATACTTTTAGTAAATATAAGTAAAAGCATTACCTGTACCATCAGGATAGCCCCCTTTTCCACCCCATCCACTACCTGCCCCTCCTGAAATATATGACATTATAAGGTTTTACATAAAACTAAAAAAACTTATTTTTTACCTGTTCCTGGTCCTCTAACGCTCCCTCCACCAACATGTCCAGGGCCACCAGTGATTCGACCAGGTTCTTCTACTCCACCTTTTGTTTGTCATGTAATAGAAAATATAAAATAAAAAGTCCATAATCGTTTTACAAATGTTTCTGTTTAGTAATAATTAACATTAACTAAGTAGGTATAACTCTAATGCTTATTGGAACTGGAATTGTAATGACGCCTTGTTTCCTAATATTTATTACAATTTTAAAAGATTTTAATTAGATATGCAAGAAGAAGTGAACGGAATTAAGATGTAGTTTGAATTAGACTTTATAACTTTAAAATTTAGATGATAAGTAATAATTATTAAATATTTATCTCAATGTGTGATAATTAATGTTGTAGGTAGAACTTCGCAGCTATCAATATTTGGACTGATTTTACATCTTATTTTCTAGAGACTATATATAAAAATCTATGGCATCTCTATCTCCAACCACATTGCATTTTAGAAGAATACACATTTTCTAATTGGTGCAGTACTCAATTTATCTTCTTCAATATTGATAGATGCAACATACGTCTTATAGCTACGTGGGAGCATTGATATCTAGTTAGCCTGGAAACCTTTCAATAAGCAAAATTTAATTTAGTTACTATGGTCATGTTTTATAAACAAGCTGACACAGTCGTCCAAAATCTGTATAGGAACAAAACTGTTAATTTTTAAAAGCAGCATGTTTTATAAAGCCTTAGATTTTCATAAAAAAGAGTTTTGGTCAGATTTAAAATATTTACATTTGAAATGGTTATCGGGCAAACAAATTTGTGCTGATAGGGTAGAAACGTTAATTGATCTTAGTATGCTACTATTTAACATCGACTTGCGGAATTTAAAAGAGTTGATCAAAGATCACATATAACACCGCTCGGGAAAACTAACTATTTCTGTCACCAATTATAAAAACATTAATCCTGTCGATGAAATGATCATAGAGGATCGACGAACTGGGCTGTACCATATAGCAGAAGTTTTGCAGATTTCCCATCAACTAGTGTTTCACATTGTTCCTTACGCCTTGGGAATGAGAAAGCTTTTGGCAAAATCTATTCCAAAATGCTTGAACGCTGATCAGAAGCGCGCTCATTTCAGAATGTCGAAGAAAATGTGCCAGCGTTTTGAAGAAGATTCCTCAAACTTTTTGGGTCGCCTTGTCACTATGAACGATAGACGGTTCCACCACTATGATCCAAAGACTAAAGAGCAATTGAAGACTTATTTTATAAACATAATGGATTATTTTTGTCGATAAACAATAACAATAACAACAACAACAATAATAATAATAATTATTATTATTATTATTATATTAATAATAATAATATAAAACCGCCTAAACTCTACCAGATATGGCCTTGGTATAAAAAGCAATGCAAGGAGCGATTGAGGCTAAATCATCTACTGTAGATGGATGGCCTCCATAGAGAACCACCTGTAACAACGCCTTAAACTCGTGGAAGGGATTCCCAAATATATTGACATGAAGGTTGGGCTTGAAAAGTGTATATGAAATGAAGAATGGCCAGCAAATTGTCTCGATGGATGTAGAAGAGTGTTATAAATACCTGAGAATACAGCAAGCGAGGAAAATAAACCACTCAGTAATGAAGAACGATCTGACAAATGAGTTTACGAAACGAGTAAGGCAGGTGGCGAGAGCACATCTAAACAGCACGAACCTGACTAAAGCTCTTAATACATATGCATTTTCTGCACTTAGCTATTCATTTGGGATTGTAAACTGGAGCAAAAGGAACATCGAAAATCTACAACGGAAGGTGCGAACACTCCTAACAAAATCCAAAAAGCATCACCCCGGCAGAGTGATCCAGCGAGTAACCCTACCTAGACACCAAGGTGGAAGATGAGTATTAGATATTAATAAACAGTTAGACCAGTAGATATTGAACCTACAAACATATTTCCATCAGCGGACGGTGACTTCTAAACTACACCGTTTCATAGGCGAGGCAGATGATTCAACACCGCTACAACTAAAAGAAAGTAAAATAGAAAGCGACCATCGAACTAATCAGAACAAGCTGCAATCTTGGATGCAAAAGCCTCTTCATGGACGACATCTGAATGAGACCTTCCAGGTACATGTTGACAAATTGGCGTCAAAATACTGGTTGGTGTCCAGACAGATGTTTCCAGAGGCTGAGGGGTTTTTGCTGGCCACACAAGATCAGGCGATTCCAACAAGAAAGTACCTGAAGTATATGGTTGGAGATAATTCGGTACAAGATGACAATTTTAGATTTGGGTGTCAGTCTTCCGAGACTATTAATCGCCGGAGGGTGGCAAGCGTTTGCTGCAACAGAGTATAAAGAGTGGCACCACACAGTTGCGAAAATACTTCATCAAGAAACTGCTCTGAAACGGAGACTTTTAAATCTTACTAAGGTTCCCTACTATAGTTACACTCCTGAGCCTGTTCTAGAGAACTCAGAATACAGGTTGTACTGCGATCAGACCGCGCTCACAGATCAACGAGTTGCCCACCACAGGCCAGATATAATAGTGGATAAGTCCTGCAAGCAAGTGACACTGATTGATGTGGCCATTCCGAATACTACTAATCTAGAGATAAAGTACAACGAGAAGATCATCAAGTACAGATACCTCGAGATGCAAGTAAAAAGACGCCTGGGAGTTTGGGAGAGCTTATTTATTTCACCATAACTCAAAAGACACATCTTAACCGTGTGTAATATCTATAATTTGCTTTACTTAGGAATATACCCTTATCTAAGGAGGATCAAATTTAGAAGTCTCAACTTAGTGGACAGACGGTTGAATCATATCATTTTAAAAACTGTAATTATAGATCTAGGCAACTTGATTTATGATTATTTGCACGTAAAAAACGGTCAGTTATCAATACTGATTTTAACTCATGTATAAGTTTGTTAATATTAAAAGAAAAAATTGTGGGATATTAATCGATTTGGCGACAACTTGTAATTGTAACATATTTGGTAAATCAAAAACAATGATCGTAATGCCTAATTTAGTAATAACTTCATTCAAAGTAAAGTTGAGAACTTTACGTACCTCCACAGCCTGTACAATCAACTGGTCCACTTTGGCTTTGAGCTTGACCCATTCCATTAAAGCCAGCTAAAAGGAACAAAAATTACGCATTTGTGATATAGATCTACTATTGCTACTACTACTACTAATCGTCACACATTTCTCATAACGGAATAGGCAAAGCACAGAGCATGTGTTACTTTCCAACAACGTTTCATCATACACTTGCTGATATACTATTTTTGCTTCCTGCACATTCATACATCTGCTTATATACTTTCCCCTTTAACGCAAACTCTTGACACATTTGTTCTCAATGTATCACCCACAACATCCAATTAAGTTTTTTCCGGTCTTCCAGGAATTCTTATATTATTCACATGATCTCTATAAGATCTAATTGTACTTGCCTCAATATCCTTTTGTTTTGCGTAATAAAACAAACAAAGCATACGGTATATTTACTTCTAATAGAGTTTTTGCACTTTACATTCGTTTAAAACCAAAACGCTCCTAATTTTATTCCGTCACTCGTCCTAAGTAGCTAATTGTAACGGGATTAAATTTCTTACATGTTTTGTCTGACATACTCATACAGCATACCTAGGACCAGACCGCTGTTACATAGAGCAAGCTTAATCTCTTTAGATATGCACTTACTTTATTAGCTTCTGTGCTCATATGTCCGAGCTCCGTTTACTTGCATTTATCCCATTTTGTATCTCACCACCTATTCTTTTGTCTTTGGAAAACAACCGTCCTAAATATCTGAACTACTATACTTTATTTACTAAACTGTTTTTTATTTAGAGATTGCGACTATTTGTTCCAGATTCTTTATCAAATACAATACCCTTAGCTTTTCCTACATTCTCAAGTAGATTAATTGTATTCCTAACCTTCATCAGCCTCTCTAAGACCCGCTGGATTTCTGCTTTAGGTTCACACAGTAGTACTGCATAATCAGCATACAGTTACACTTTTACATTGAAAGCATTCATTTTCACCTTTTGGCTCCAAGTAGACTTCTCTTATATATGTATACCTACATGAGTATGTTGAATAACCATAAATACATTACACATTCAACTTCATCACCACAATGATACTCGCTGAGCTTCCGAAAAGTTTTCACGAGTGCTCTACTGCTACCTTACAGTGATTTAATGGCTTCAGTTAGCGAATCACCCACGTCATATTCTTTCAAAACACATCACAGCTTCTGCCCATCCAAACTATCATACACTTTTTCCACAACGGTACAATTTACTTTCTTTCAAACATTATAGTAGTTTTCAACCACAGATTGAAGTTGAGGTATTTATTCAGTCAAGCCCCCCCCCCCAACTCTCTCTCTGTTATACACACAAATACACACTGCGTGTAATTATGAAATTCACCCTGGTTCCTTTTAGACAAAGTCACCACGATAGCATCATTCTACTCCAGTGGTATTTCACTTGCTTTTATCATATGTTAAGTACCTCATATACCCCACAGCCATATTTAGTATCTCATACTTTCAGGTTTTTCCATAAATTTGTTTAACGACTGCTACTTATTCATTATTTAAGTTCTTGATAACTATTTCATCCTTAGACACTTTAACAGAGTTACAATCTATCTGACTTGCAATTGACAGAGGGGTCTTTTGACCTCTATTGTTTTTCTATGGTTTCTTAGAATATTCTTTTTAGCATTCCTTTACTCTTCCTTCGTCGCATAGCATATCTTAATTCATTTTGTCACCTCAATCATGTTATCACTTTCAGTTTGTTTGTCTCTCTTATATACTTTCATATACTTTCTTGTTTCCTTCAAAATTATTGTTTATTTTCTATCACTTCCAGTCTCCGTTTATTGTCAGTGGCCGCTCTTTTGCACCAAATTCTAGATCTTCTGTATTTTATCAGATGCTTTTCTTGATTTGCCACATCTTCGGCATTAACCATTATTTTTAATGATTCCTTCCTGTCATCTAAAACTTTTTCTATTTTTCTATCCCACCAAACATCCCTCGACAGACCACTTATTTTCACTCGACCATACGCAAATACAATTATTGAATCTTTTAGAATTGTCCAGTAACTTTTATCATTGCAACGAATATAATTTAAGTATTAAAAATAACAATCACGATGCCATGTCCCAGTGATTTGTTTGATAATCTGAATAGTCAATAAAGTTTCGTTCTTGCCTGCAAGGCCGAATAATTAATTATAAAATCAATGTTTCTTGATCTAACACTACCACATTTGAAACGCTCTAATTTGGTTAGCTTTTATAAAACAAAACAATCAAATACTTACTCACAACAGCTCTAGACCCTTCATTTGAAAATTCAGCTTCTGCTCGCCCAGAATCGTTGCCTGTTCCAAAGTTAATATACTGTGATTGTGTTTGCCCTCTCATTCTGCCTACAAAGTAGTGGCTAGTGGATCTCCGCCTTCTTTTATATGTAGAAACCTCATTGTCTAGTATATCCTGATCGAGGTTTTTTGAAGAATCTTGTATCATGTACGTCTGGAAACCTCTGCAGAAATCAGTTATCCTCTGACCGGCAAAAGCGTATACCTACAAATTTTATCTATACAAACTAGTCACGTAACATACATCGAATGAGTGAAGATTGGAACCTGTGATGAGCACTGATAAGTACAATTTGGAGAATCCAATTCATCACAATACAGTTTTTAGACCTGACGATCGTTTCGCTGACAAAGTTAGCGTCATCAGAGGGATGAATAATCATTTTCACTTATTTATGCCTCTAACGACGTTAACTTTGTTAGCAAAACGACTGTCAGGTCAGGTCAAATTATACTTATTACGTAACATACAATTTAATTGAATTCAGTTAAATAGTATGTAGAGCTATTATTTTCTTTTATAACGTCTGTGGTGTTTCAGGCCACTAGCAGCATATTGACCGATATATTTATTAATTTTCCCGTTTCCAGACCAGGTCAGTTTTCCGGTGGCCCGGATAGGTATCAAACCTGTGACCTCTTACTTTGTAGGTTAGCGCCTAGCAACTTAAACCGCGAGGGCATCTAGGTCAATACTTAAAAACATTGAAAAGAAAAGTGGCAAGATACATATCTCTTAGCTGACATTGCTCCTTTACAGGACGGCGTTTATAAAGTATTTTTTTTAGTTATACATTGTCTAAATGACTATAAGAAAGTAAGGCTAGATGTCCCAACAGCCACCATGGAGGTGTTACTGGATCTGCACACCCCCTACCCCCCACCCCTACACTTAGTTAATATGGGGGAGGCCAGGCTAGGACTATACAGACTAGCCTGCAATGGTAGACTGAAGATCAACCCAGGCTTCAGGGGCCACTGCAAAATTCAAGAGATCTTAAAGGGGTCCATGCTTGAAATGAGGTCAGACTTCGCGAGCCCGCGAATGTGCAGGAAAAAGAACTTTGCAGAGGAAATCCCTGACCGCGAGGCATGGCGGGAGGAGACGCCGGGCATACCACAGGACGCGCTCGTCTGGTTTACGGACTGATCCGGCGGGGAGCGTGGGACGGGGGCAGGTGTTTACTCGGAAGGACCGAGGGTAAGTTATAGTATTTCCCTCGGAGCCCACGCAACGATGTTTCAGGCCGAAATGTACGCCATCCTGCACTGTGTGCCAGAGAACAAGAGGAGGGGCTACACCAACAAGCAGATCCTTATAGCCACAGACAGCCAGGCAGTCCTTAAGGCACTAAGTAGCCCACGGGTAAATTCCTGGCTGGTGAGTGAGTGCCGAGACGAGACGAGCGACCTGGCTGGGCAGAATGAGGTGACCCTCATCTAGGTGCCGGGTCTCTCGGAGGTCAAAGGCAATGAAGAAGCTGACAGTCTTGCGAAGAGAGGGTCAGCAGAACCATTTATGGGACCAGAACCGGCTCTGGGCGTGACAAAGAGCACTGCCAGGGGAACCATTAAGTACTGGGTCAGAAACCAACACAACGTGTACTGGGCGGAGTGTCCAGAGCTCAGACATGGGAAGTCAATAATTGACGGACCCAGTTCAAAGAGAGCTGTGGAGCTGCTAAATCTTAGCAGAGGACAGCTCAGAAACACAACAGGTCTCTTGACGGGACACAAGGCCCTCAACAAACACCTGCATAAAATGGGGCGGTTCGAAGGGGACCTCGCATGCAGACTCTGCGGCAAGGGGGAGGAATCAGCCCAGCACATCTTGTGCGAGTGTAAAGCTCTGGACCGCAAAAGACAACTGATTTACGGTCAGTCTAGACCGGAGACAGAGCAATCTAAAACTTCACCCTACCAATCGCTGTGCAGACTAGTTCAAGGCACAGTGATTTTGGAATGGGTGGAGTAAGACTAAGGGTATCCACAATCAACCAAAGGTTGCAGTGCTATCGGGGCGGCAAGGCCGCGGACGAGCCCTGAGGGGAAAAAAGGCTAGATGTATTTCCACCATAATTGGAACCGCAGACTGGTTTCTCTCTAAATAGAGCTCATGAGTACGGTATACTAATTACAGCGATAACATACCTATAAAGTAATACGGCTCTGGTAGACAGACTCGTAGAACATTTTGAGATGTACGACAGGGTCGCCATATCAGTGCGGAACCAGGTAGTATGTCACAACAGCTCCAAATAACACAAAATGTTATAAAATAGAGACTGTGTACAACCAACTAACAATTTTATAAATTGTCAGCCATGGCCCATTGCTTTCCTAATATAGGGACAATGTATGTAAGACTAGATGTATTATTACCATAATTAGAACCGCAGACAGGTTTCGGTCTAATTAGAGCTCATCAGTACGGTACACTAATTCCAGCGAGAACACACCTATAAAGTAATATGTCTATGGTAGAACATTCGACCTGACCCGACCTGACCTGACCTAACCTGTCCTGACCTGACCTGACCTGATCTGACTGACCTGACCTGACCTGGTTAGGTCAGGTGAGGAGAGCTTCCAAAAAGTGGATGTCCGAGGAAACTGAATAGTTTAACACTAAATCCATGCACTTCTCGGCAAAAGCGTTTTTCTTTAAATTAAAGATACGCGCTGAAGAACCAGCGAAGCATATTATGTGAAGCAACGAAATAAAAATATTGATAGGTCCATGTTTTCGTAGTTTTTCTTTCCCGAAGTCTTGGTTATCTATTTAATATTAAACTAGAAAGTTTTCTTAGCCCTAAAAGTTTTTAAAATATCGAGTTTTATTACGGTTTACTTCCAGAAAAAGCGCTTTGTACATTATAAAGTTAATTTGAAAGTCGAAGTTTGAAACAGAGTAGAATTAACGATGGGTAAGTTATAAGGCAGTCTTAACTTAAAAATGTATTCACATTTGGACCAATTAAAAATAAGTTTATATCTTTGGGGCATGACTACCAATTCAGACTCTGTTTATAAGTTTTGCACTATTTTAACCAGGAATTCATTAAAATAAAGTATTTAAATCAGCTACAACTGCATTAAAAATGGAGTCTTTTTTCTCAATAGTAAAAAACAAAAGTATCGAAAGAACCCCTTTAAATCACCATTACTGTAAACAGTACTTTTAATTTCAATGTGGGTTAAATTACAATATTTTTATGCAGATGTAACTGCGCTTTTGTTATAATGTTCTGTTGGCAGGAAATGTATGAAAATTCAAGTTACATAAAGTCATACCTGTCGTTTAGAAAGTGCATTTGCTGAAAAATATACATTTTTCGGCAAGTGCCATTCTTCCGGATTTTTATTATGGTTATTAAGGTTTTGTGTTATGATACTGTCGTTTTCTCCCAGACGCTCCAAATAGCATTTGCTTCCTATGAGATCTTTATATGCTACCACCCTCTGAAATAAAAAATAATTACCTGTTAGCATCTTTTCACAAACTGTAAATTAATGTTAATTGTGTATAATGTATCTACTTTTTTCTTTAATGACGGCCAGTTTATACTACTGTGGCCAATTACATACACCAATGCAGCTGTACCCCACGAATATAGGAATTCTTCCAAACACTGTTTTTGTGAGCAAAATAGTGAGAATTTCTATGTCCAATATGGCATGACTCACGGGACCAACGGCTAAACGATCTCTTTCCTTTAAGCACATGTCCTTCAAATAATATTGTCAGAAAGTTATAATGTCTTAGAATATGACCAGAAAAGTTGCCTTCTACATCTCAATGTATTTCAGCAATCATGTTTTTTCTCTCACCTCTTCTAGCAGATCTTTTTTTTCTTTCTTTCTTTAACCTCGGTCTAGTACCGCGACTATAGCCAATCACAGACGCCAGGGAGAAGTTTCGTCTCACTATCCTGGAAATTTTGCCAAACCCCTGCCTCTGTAAGGAGGGTAGGGATCTTTAACGTACCCAACATCACATGGACACGTGACCGACGGCTTTACTCCCCCACCGAAGAGCGTAACGTCCAGACATTCAAGTTGCTCAAATATAATGCCAAAACCTCGGTTGATGTTAATTGTATAGTATGTACGAAAAAAGTGAAAGGAGAACGCTGGGATCGAACCCTGTACCCTTCGGTTCAGAGGCAGACGTTCTTACCACTGAACCACCAAGGTTCTTTAGCAGACCTTTATTCGTCTCTCTATTGGTGTACCTTGTTTTGTAATTTCTTTTCATGCCCACATTTCTAAACATTTCATTTTCTCAATGCGCTGCTTATTCAAAATCCAGATTTTTGTCCATACGTATAAACTTGATAAACCTCTTCCTCAGGTGCAAGTTAAAATGTCTTTGAATGATGAGAGTATTTTGTCTATTGAATGCTTGCTATGTCATCGCGATCCTCCTTTTTAATCCTTTGACTGAAGTTGGGCACTGTGGCTGTAAACTGAAACAACAACACCCTTTGGGGTGATTCTGCTTTTTGTTTCAATGCTTTGCTACATTAGTCATCATACATAATATTATTACCAAGGTATGTGAAAATTCCTACTCATCCAAATTGTTAACCGTTGAGTTTTATTTTCATTTTCTCAGCCCTATCCATACTTATCTTACTTACTTTAGTTTATGTCATATAAATTTTTAGTTTAATTGTTTCTAACATATCATTCAGCACACTTAGCATTATTTAAACTTATTGTCTCTGCTTCTTTTTCAGCGCTATTTTTATTCCTGCTGTATTTTCCTTCGGCCTATTTAGTTTATTATTTAGTACCGCGACTATGGCCCACGAATCTAGGAATTCTTATTAAGTAAATTAGACGAATATAATGGGCATCCTTGTCGCACAGCTTGTATTAGTATAGCTTTTTAGATTTAGGTTTGGAGAAGAGTTGGCTACTTGGCCCGCTACCTTTATGATATCTTGTAACGCTTTAATGTAATCTTCTAGAGCAGCCAGTCTAGTTATATCTCCTTTATTAGAGTCCACAATCTTTGCAGAAGCTATTTCATGTAGCTTTCAGCATTTTAAGGAGATACACCATTGTAGCTTCTTTAGATAGATCTTTCATGGGGGAAGTCCACAGTTGTCTCCAGTCTGCTGTAGCTTTTTCTGTTGCTGTCCAGAGTCTTTGTCTGTAGACTTTTATTCCGCAAGCACTCTATGCGCCATCAGCTTTTCTCTGCATTCATCTGCGAGATAGACGGTATATGTCTGCAGCTCAGGTAAGTCATCTTTCTCTAGTGCTCCGAAGCGTGCGTTCTGACATGGTCAAAGCAGTGTGATGTCCCCGCGAAACTACTTTGTATTTTCTACATCAGCACACGCCACGACGAGCCTTTTCTATTTTAGCTCCAGTTTCATATATGTTAATATCTCTTAGATAACTTTTATTTTTGTATAGATTCAGAATAGTGGGTCTATCCCTCCAATCTAATTCAGACCCCTTCATTATATCGAATAATATTTTCCAATTTACATTATCGATTTGTTATTCCAGAACTACAAAACCATCAAGCGTATCTCTACGCTTTCTTGTCCTTATATTTTTAAGTGTCAATACTTCTTCTTTAGTTCCTTCAGGTCTAAATACAATTTTCAAATTGTACAACCTTCTTTACCTAATACGTAAAACTAAAATATAGCTAGGAGTATAATTGGTATAGTTACGTGATAAATCATAAAAAGAAGAAATGCAAAATATTTAGTAAAAGTACATAGATGTGACCTTATTTTGAATTTTAAACAAAGCAATGAGCTGATATGCCAATATCTTCAGTTGGCTGAATGTAAATGGATTATGTGTAAAACTGTAAAATTTCCAAATTTTTATCTGTTTTTTAGAATAACAGATAGTTTTTCAGGCGACATTTTCTTAATTATACCAATATTGATGACAGAAGAAAAAACTAAAGAAAAAGTATAATATGTGTTTTCCCAACCGATTAAAATAAACAAAAGAATTACTTCTAAAGACCACATGCGTCTTGCTTTATTATATAGATTATGCAAAGCAAATTGGTTGATTTTGGGTTGTTTGACGTTGACGGTACACACTGAATATTTACTGTGGATAAGTTTTGTTCGGATATGATTTTCATTTGTTTTTATTTTTTAGATGCTTCAAATACCGTTCTTTTTTATGGTAATATAATACGTTATTTAATTCGCTTGTTATACTTATTGTAATATAAAATTCATCTACTCATAAAAATAGCTCTCTAATAGATATATGACTCGCATAATTGTTACATAGAATTGCATATACTCACCACCTGCTCGGTGCATAATTTTGCAAATAATTTATAATAAATAGTTTTTGTTAAATAAATCTCACACTGGTGCAAATCAGCATATCAAACCTTATATCATTGAAATTAGAAAAAAAATAAGCTTTTGAAACCGCCAACTATGATTGTCACTAAAAAAATATTAAACTCGGTGTTATTTCTTTCGAACTAAGCATGCCATGGATTTTTTTGTTAACATAATTATATTGTACGAAAAAATACCTACAAAATGAGGTCTTGGTCTCTTCTCTACCATTAATCCGTGAAGGAGATATTTAAGAATGAAAAAAAGCAGTCATTTTTAGTTTTTTCAAATTATCTAAAAAAGTAGGGGATGCATTAGAAGTTTGTTCATGTCATCCAATAATAGCTCACAGACGGTATCACCTGGAACTCCGCTCCCAAGTAACAACCTAGCGAGGCCAATTGTTCAGTTCAGTGAAGGTCTTCAAATCCGGCTGTATATCACTCCCCAGAGACATCCGCCTCCCTCCAGGCTCGTCTGGACAGGCCCCCGTCAGTATTAGGCCCCAATTACTCGCCTATTACGATTGGCAAGACTTACCCTGGGCATATTCTTTTAGTTTGTCCCCGGGCACATAGGAGAGAGAGTTACTAAATGGTGAATTTAGTATATTAAAGAAAATATGATTTAAGGAACTTTATAAATGATAAGAAATGGATGAGCCATTTTAAGCAGTAGATATGGTAAAAATATAGGAAGTACTCATGGAGAGGGAGTAGACACAACACAATCCTTTACGAACAGGCAATACATTTATAGTTATATTTAATTGAAGAAACAAACAAAACAGTGAAGTAGTAACATTTAAAATATTATGAAATAACCCGATGAAATTATCAGGTGAGGGTTACTATGTTTAGCTCTGGCCTATTTCGATCTACTCTATATAATTTGATAGTACAATGCTAGGTATGTATTGATATTCCTGTCCAAGTATGGTCAGTAATCAATCTGCATGAACTTAAGTCAAGTGTTTATATGTCATATAATAGATAGAATTGAGCAGGGAGTGGTGATTAAGTGCCTACAAAAAAGCCTATGAGGCCGGCTCAAATTTAGAAAGATTTGGTGGAAACATTGAGGAAACCTGCCGTTACTTATTATGTAGTAAAACGTTGGCATCTGTAATTCGGTATTGGTAGCACTTTTTGCAAAGATGAACATGCTGTTGGCCATCCTATAACAGTCACTACTCAAGAAAATGTTGGAAAAGTTTATGACGCTGTGCTGCATGATAAACGCATGGATTAAGCAGATTGCCCAAGAAACTGTCTTGTCCTACAAATAGTATAAACAGTCATATTCAAACAACTTAATAAAAAAAATTATCTGGAAGATATGTATTGCGAATGTTAACAAACAGCCAAAAGGGAAACAGTGTTTTCGTTTTCGTCGGTTATTAGACCCAGAGTACAGAGCAGATAAGAGTAATTTTTTTAATCATATTATTTATAAATTTTAGGTTCATCGCTATGATCTGGAACCAAATGTCTGAGTATTGAATGCAGACAAAGTGGTCCTCGCCCACTCAAAGTTTAGGGTTTAGTCTTCTGTAGGAAAGGTGATACCCACTGTTTTCTGGGATGCACCATATACAATTTTTGTTTATTATTTGAAAAAAGGCTCCACAATAAATGGCCAGATCAATTTAAAAATTAAGCAGCGTAAAACAATAAAACAAAACTGCCCTGGAAGTTGAGAAAAGGGATAGTTTTTAGTCTTGACAAAGCACGAAGGCACCAATCAGTACCTACTCTCAATGTATGCTACAACAGCTCTGGGTTTAAACTATTAGAACATCCACTTTACACCCCAGAACTTGCACCAAGCGACCACACGCTGTTTCTAAAATTTAGTAGATACTTGAGGGAAAGAGCATTGTAACAGATAATAAAGTGGAAGTGGTTGGAAGAAGTCAATAGAACATTTTATTTAGATGTAAATTTTTTAGAACCTGGTTGGGAGTAGTGTGTTAAGAGTTAAAGTGATCATAGCAGATGATATAAATAGCGAATTGTTCCAAAAGTTTCATTATGTTGGCCAGGACCGGAGCATAAGGATATGCCCCCATAATTAAACACATTAATCTAAATGGTTTCGGTGTCTTAATCATTATGAATAATTACAAAAACCATTATGCCCAATATCTTTATTAAATTTTCACTTAAAAAATGTAATATATTTGGGAATTCACGGCATAAACATAGCAAATTTATTTGTTTTAGATGATTTGGAGAAAACAATGTCCTTGACCAACATATTACATAGAGATTTAGATTAAAGTAAGTGAGTATGTGTCATCTATATTGCACCAAAATATTACATTTAATCAATATAGCCTGTACAAATTTGGCCTATAAACCATATATTAAATAGTGTTAGTAAACATTTAATACTTACAGTCTGATAATCATATAATGTTCTACTTTTTGTTCCAAAATTAGTATTTTCTGTCGTGTGAGTTACGTCACCATTCTAAAATAAAATATTAAATCAGCAAAATAATTTTAGTATAAATGATCAACAATGTAATCCGATGTATGAGATATTGTAACATCTCAGAAATATAATATTGCGTTGCAAAAACTATAATGCACTTCAAATTAGGAGACTAATTTAAATTAATGTGCTGAACGGAGGATTATAATAGGAAAATTGTAATAAAATTACAACTAAAATATATTTTTTTTTTGGAAGGTAATATTGGGTACAGCATAAAATCACATTCCGTCGCTAAGTACAACAGAAATTAGTTTCTAAATTTTATATAGGGGACTTTAACATCAACGCCAGTTACCATGTAGCCAAGTAAGCTTGTTTACAATATATACATATATTTGTAGGTGTATAATATTGAAGATAATAGGGGCACAATGTTTTTATTTTATTCTATTCACTTAATATTGTTTAAGTAACCTATATTTTGCGATGTGTTGTTTTTAGTTTATTTCCCCACTGTTTTCGCGACTATGATTAATATATTAGTAAAAAAACTACCACAACCGAATCAGCACAAATATTTATTAAAGGAACCTTAGCAAATATTCACAAAGAATCTGCAAGGCGGTAATAGACATGCAATTCGAATCATGGTAGGTTTCTTGAGATTCCAGTCATTTGGAGAAGGTGAATCAAAGGCTGAAAGTTATGCGGAGAAGCCCCTCTCAAGGCTGTGGAATCTGATAAGAGAAAAGGCTGGACAGGATGCTCTAGTGAATCACAGGGCGCCATACAATAGATCTTAAAGGTCGTGGCGACAAATGACGAATGGCCAGCTCTGCTAAATCTAGATTTCAAAATGGTCATTTATCGTGCCAAAGAGCATTTTTATCTTATCAACATGGAAACTTATTTGTGGACCTTTAAATTCAAGAATAACTAGACGTACAGGAAAACAGGAAAATTATAAAGTAGTAGCACCATCTCTTTGCAATGCGGTGAGTCTTTTTACAGCTAAGTTAAGTGTGGGGGGGGGGACTACTACCTGCTATTAGATTTTGCATATAATAGCAGGTAGTGGCATTTTTTTATACTATAACTTTTGCATGTGATGATTTATGATATTCTAAATGTTGTTAAATTTTCTCTCTGGTGGAAATATGGCTTGGTGTTGTGGGTTGAGGGGTGGAGGTGTACTTCGTCAACAAACATGGTCACCGGCCGCAAGCTACATCTACATTCATACTGATGTGACAAACAAAGCAAAGCCAACAAAAACGTTTTGTAGCAAAAATACAACAATAAATAAAAGCCTTTGTTTATGTAATAAATATCTAGCGCTCAACGCGTAACTTATGATTTTTATCCAACAAAGGTTTTTTTGGTGTAAATTTCCTGACAATTTTTTAGGACGGGAGGCTACACAAATCTTACATTTGAATTATTTTCTTATTGTCATTTAATAAAATAATTACATTATCTTATTTAATAACTATATAAAAAACCGTTATGTAGAAACAAGAGAAAAGATAATATTATCAAATTTAGGATACTACTTAATATGTTGTGAGAAGTGTTAAGTAGCACATGTTTCAATGAACCATAATAATTTAATATTGTTTTGGCGCGCTTTTGATAATCAGAGAATTCCGTTACTAGGAATATTCTATAAATAAATCAGTTTAAACTTTATGGAATAAAAACTTAAAATTGTTTATTAATTTTTTTATTGGTGCAACAGATATATACCTTTTTTCTAGTTTCACAATATCTTGTTATCTTTTTTGCAAACCGTTTCGCCTTATATATATATATATATATATATATATATATATATATATATATATATATATATATATATATATATATATATATATATATATATATATATATATATTGAGCTTTACCGTAGAAATGCGTTACCGTGTATATATGTAAACAGATAAAAACTGATGCTAACCCCGGAAATGGGTTTAAGGAAATATTAATTTTCTGGAAGTATTTTAGTAAAATGAAGGACAATGACGGATGAAACTGAAACTTAACGGTTTGTAAAACATTATTTGTGCGACATTCTCCTTACGTAGCCCGTATTTGATTCAGGTAAGTTGCCAATTTTGACGTTTCAAATTGCGACTTTGACGTTTTAAGACGAAAACACCATTCTTTTTCTTTAAATGCCTATAACCTGTTTGTTTTTTAACTTACAGATCTAAATTTCGGTACGTAGCTTACTTTCAATAAGATATAAACATTTTTAGAAATAAAACGCAACAATTGCTGGGAAATCGGTCCATTATTTTTTGAGTTATCGGCGTGATACATACAGTGCCCGTATAAAATCCGTTCCCCACTACTAAGTTTTAAATCACCTGGTATATCGCTAACAAGAGTTTTAAATTAATTTTATTTGTTGTGAGTTGTGTCAGATTGTAATTGTGATCAAGCATTCAAATATAACAAGGTCATATATGTATTTCAATGTTTGAATTGGGAAGAAATGTCTTCAAATGAGCGTGAACTACGGCCGCTAGAACTCATATGCGGGGTCAGTTTCTGTTCTTATATGTTATATATATATATATATATATATATATATATATATATATATATATATATATATATATATATATATATATATATATATACATGTATCACATCTATGACTCAAAAATAATGGGCCGATTTTGATAAAATTTGGCGAATATCTTCCCTCCGTTTCAAGCAGTGCTTTTTTTAGATTTAAAAATGATTAATCTTGCTGATGCGTGTGGATGCAATAATGAATATAATCCACAAAAATTAATTTCTTTTAGCGAATTTTTCGTAAAAGGAATATATATATATATATATATATATATATATATATATATATATATATATATATATATATATATATATATATATATATATATATATATATATATATATATATATAGGGTGTCCCTCTAACAATGGGCCAAACCCATATATTCGGATAGAGCATCAAAAATTAAATAGACTTTCATCAATACGTTTTGTCCGATTGTTGCTTGTTTTCGATATACAGTGTGTTAAAATTGACTTTGAAAAAAATTAAATCGCTCGTTTTTCTGCTAATTACTGGAATATTGATTTGGAACTTTGTAATAGGGGGTTATCGAGGATGCCGCTTCCAACCGTGATACCTATTTTGAGCTACATCATAGTTGGCGCCACCTACACTAAACCCGAATGTTGTACAGGGGCATAACTTTTTCGATGATCAACTTTCTGCAAATCTGTTCAGAAAAACTGAAAACTACTAATTTTTTGTACGAAAAAGGTATACTTAGTTGAAACTCATAAAGTGAGTCGTTACCGAGATATTGCGGTTTTAATAATGGTGTGCATTGAAAATCTCTCAAATCTGAAATTTTATTCTGGCCCAAAGTTCATCTCTGGAGTTACAAACATTATTGTGTATGTACCAGTTGTTTCAAGTAACCCCAATGGAAAATTCTAGAGGATTGAGGTCGGTGTATTTTAATCATAATTTTCTAATTCTAAATCAATTCCTAAAAATTGGGAAGTTTCTCTGGATTTAATTCGATTTCATAGAATAAGTATGTTTTTGGCAAATAAAAGATGTATTCCTGTGGACATATCACGGCGCTAATAACTATAGCAGTTGATTGGCCGGGTCAACAACTGTCAATGAAGTAGATGAAATATCTTTTGAAGATTATACGATAAATTAGGTATGTAAAAGAGTAATATGCACTCATTGCCATTGATTATTTCTGAAACGAAAGTTTTGACAAAATTCACACCTGAGGGCTGGAAAAATCGTGAAATACACATTTTGTTACACGGATGCGTATCATCTCGTCCTAATGTATTCATAGGTGAAACTGGTTCTTTCAATTCGAAGTCGGAAGTTGGTGGACCAAGACGTCCTGTACATCAAGAGGAAGAGATATTAGTACGCCTTGCAGAAGATCCGGAAACAAGCGTAAGACGCCTCTCTGCAGCAACTGGAATAAATAAATCAAGTATTGGTAGACTTCTCAGAAAAGAAAAGTTACATCCTTACCACTTCACACCAGTGCAGAATCTTTTACCTCTAGATTTTCTATCTAGATTGGATTTTTGTGAACGCATTCGTCGGTATCAGAAAGACGATCCGTTTTTCTTCAACAACATTTTATTCACTGACGAAGCGACATTCACAAGAAGAGGAGTTTTCAATTTCAAAAATGCTCACACATATGACAGCAGCAATCCTCATTTGACGCGAGAACACCATTTTCAACATGAGTTCTCCATTAATGTCTGGTGTGGCATACTAGGCGACGTGTTGTTGGGACCAATAGAACTTCCTGCAAGGCTCAATGTGGATAATTATTCAATTTTCTTGAGAGATCAACTTCCTATTCTCTTGGAAGATGTCCCTCTAGACGTGCGCAGGAGATTATGGTTCATTCACGACGGGGCACCTGCCCATTATGGACTTCCTGTCAGAGAATTTCTGAACCAAAATTATCCGCGCCGATGGATAGGTCGAGGTGGAGATTTTCCTTGGCCTGCACGTAGCCCCGACCTCAATCCTCTAGATTTCTTCCTCTGGGGTCACTTGAAAGAATTAGTATACAAGAATATTTGTAACTCCAGAGATGAACTTTGGGCTAGAATAATCGAATCCAGTGATATATTGAAAAACGATTATCAAACTTTTTTTAAGGTGAGGCAAAATTTTGGGTTGAGACTAGAAAAATGTATTGAAGTAGGCGGAGGCCATTTTGAGAATCTTATTAAGTGAATGGTTCGATAATTGTCAATTTTTTCTTATAATTTAGTGATAATAATAATGTTAATAAAATTTCAGATTTGAGAGATTTTCAATGCACACCATTATTAAAACCGCAATATCTCGGTAACCACTCACTTTATGAGTTTCAACTAAGTATACCTTTTTCGAACAAAAAATTAGTAGTTTTCAGTTTTTCTGAACAGATTTGCAGAAAGTTGATCATCGAAAAAGTTATGCCCCTGTAAAACATTCGGGTTTAGTGTAGGTGGCGCCAACTATGATGTAGCTCAAAATAGGTATCACGGTTGGAAGCGGCATCCTCGATAACCCCCTATTACAAAGTTCCAAATCAATATTCCAGTAATTAGCAGAAAACGAGCGATTTAATTTTTTTCAAAGTCAATTTTAACACACTGTATATCGAAAACAAGCAACAATCGGACAAAACGTATTGATGAAAGTCTATTTAATTTTTGGTGCTCTATCCGAATATATGGGTTTGGCCCATTGTTAGAGGGACACCCTGTATATATATATATATATATATATATATATATATATATATATATATATATATATATATATATATATATATATATATATATACAGGGTGTTACAAAATAGTGGGCTAACCCGCTAACCACGGATTCCCGAGACGAAAATTTTATGACTTTCCTTATAACATTTTTCTTCTGGGGGCCCCGTTTTCGAAATACAGAGTGTTGAAGTTGAACTTGAAAAATCATTTTTCATTTCTAATTTTTATGTTTATGAAGTTATCTCCATGAAATTTTGCACATAGCCTTATTTCAGAACTAGACGCCATCTGTGTAGATGAGGAGAAAAAAATCAAATCCCAAGGAAGGTACAGGGGGGGTGGAATAAGTATTGACCCTCTAAACTTTTTTGCGTGCACGCCAATGGTTTCCAAACAAATGGCTTTTGTTAGACAAAATAATTTTATAAGTTTTGTTTCTCTAGTTTAATTTTGATAAAACAACTAGTTTATGAGTTATTGTAAGTTGTATGGTCGGACCCAAACAGGCGAGAAAAAACCTACGAAACTTTTTTCATTTATAATTTTTATGTTTTTGAAGTTATCTCTATGAAATTTTGCACGTAGTCTTATTTCAGAACTAGACGCCATCTGTGAGATGAGGGGAGAAAAAACTAATCCCAAGGGGGTACAGGGGGGGGGTGGAACAAGTATTGACCCTCAAAACTTTTTGTGCGCACGCCAATGGTTTCAAAACAAATGACTTTTGTTAGACAAAATAATTTTATAACTTTTGTTTCTCTTGTTGAATTTTGTGAAAACGACTAGCTTATGAGTTATTGTAAGTTGTATGGTCGGGCCCAAACAGGTGAGAAATAACCTACGTAACGTTATCTCCATGAAATATAACATGTAGTCTTATACCACGACTAGACGACATCTGCGTGAATAAGAAAAATCAAACCCCTACATTTTTATTCGGGCGCCGGTGGTCTAATAGAAACTAATATCGTCGGTTATTTGCGTTCTTCAACGCCGGTGACATGTCTCAACAAATTAAAAATTTTTTTTTTACTCATTTGCAATCAGAATAAAGAATGTAATACACAGAAATTGTAGCTCATTCCATTGCCTTAAATATTGCTGCTTGAATACATATATACTTGTTTCACACATATGTAATTAGAAGTCATCAAAACCGTTTTATAAGTATAACTTGTATTAAACTTAAACTGTCAGTCTAGTATTAACATGAGAACTAAACTGAAAATAATAAAAAATGGTAAGTAAAGGGATGTTATAGAGATAAAATTATAATTAAATTATATGCTCAATATAGCTACCACCCTCTTGGATGCACAGGCGGCCTCTTTTGATAAGAGAAAACCGATTTTTTTGAAAATGTCTGGTTTCATACGGCATTCCTCTGCGCCTTGTAGGATTCGTTCCCGCAGATGTTCTGCATCAAGTATGGGCACCCTGTACACAAATTCTTTCATATATCCCCAGAAAGTAAAATCATAGGGGTTGAGGTCGGGGGAACGGGCTGGAATATAATGGCATGTTTTTTTGCTGTTGATTTGTTACATACATTACATATTTTTTATAAAATATAAAATAAATAGGCCTTGCAAAATAAGAATTATATTGGAAAACGTTCCATTCATGAAAGTAAAGTTTCCTGTTTCGGTCCGATCATTCAACTTGAAATAACTCATAAACTAATCGTTTTATAAAAATTTAACTGAAGTGACTAAAGTTACGACATTGATTGATCTAATAACAGCCATTTGTTTTGAAACCATTGGCGTGCGCACAAAAAAGTTTAGAGGGTCAATACTTGTTCCACCCCCCTGTACCCCCCTTGGGATTTGATTTTTCTCTCCACATCTACACAGATGGCGTCTAGTTCTGAAATAAGGCTACGTGCAAAATTTTATGGAGATAACTTCATAAACATAAAAATTAGAAATGAAAAATTACTTATCAAGTTCAACTTCAACACTGTGTATTTCGAAAACGGGGCCCCCAGAAGAAAAATGTTATAGGGAAAGTCATAACATTTTCGTCTCGGGAATTCGTGGTTAGCGGGTTGGCCCACTATTTTGTAACACCCTGTATATATATATATATATATATATATATATATATATATATATATATATATATATATATATATATATATATATATATATATATATATATATCGTATCGATAACTCAAAAAATAATGGGCCGATTTAAATTAAATTTGGTACGTACCTTTCTTTTGTAAGTGCCTTGGATAAGTTCGTTAGCTAGGAAAATAGTACCAGTTTTTTCAAGGAGATTTTGGGTTCCCCTTCTGAAAATTTTCGTAGCTCTGCAAATAACAGAGTTGTGACAACCAAATTTGTCGTATACGTTTCTACTACCTACGTCCTAAAATTCAGATCTCTAAGTTGAAAGGAAAACAAGTTATAGGCATTTAAAAAAAAGGTGCCACTGGTAATCAGTAGAAAGCACAAATACAAAATATTTTGTGTGATTAACGAAACCAATTGAATATTACATCCAACGGTTAAGTTTTCTTGCCGTAAAAATGTCAAGAAGTAGCAGAAAAAATATTTTGAAAATTTGATAATTTGTCTTCTTGAAACGTCAAAATTTGCAATTTTCAGAAAACGAATTTGGAACAAATATGGATTATGTAGACGATATGTCGTAAGAAGTGTGTTTTACAAAACCTTAAGATTCAGCTTCAACTATCATTGTCCTTCATTTTACTAAAATATTTTCAGAAAATCCATTTCAAATAGACCCTTTTTTGTGATGCATCGGCAGTAGTTTCAGCTATATAGTTTATGGTTTAATAGTCTATATTTTAGCAAATTTTCGTAGAAAAAATTCGTTATGGAGAAGACCGCGACTTATGAATTTTAAAAAGATTTCTTCAAATCAGCGCGAACTAGAACTCCACAAACCAATATACGGTTTCAGTTTTTGTCTATTTACACATATACAGGATGACGCTTTTTTACGGCAAAGCTCAAGTTATTATACAAGATATGACAAAAAACTATTTACGTTAATTATAGGGTATCTCAAGCTACACGTTGCAATTTTGACAATCACAGGCTGACCCATAAGTCGTTGGTGAAACAAATTTTCTTTTTTAATAGAACATCCCCTTTTTTTTGTATTTTTGTGTTTTTCAGCGAATTATATCGTTGATCGTTTTTGAGTTATTTCAATTGTTTTGCAACTTTTCACGTTTTTGGCACATACTTCAAACACATACCACAAATTGTAAAAGGGCGTTTTTATCAATAGATAGCGGAGCCGAATGAAAATGACGCATTCAGAGAGCTTTTTGTTTGTATTACTCATCGAAAAAATCGAGCTGCCGTATACGGACATGCTCAAATAATAGCTGAATTTTAAAAGTTTTCGTAGAAATGTTTTTAGTGTTTCTGTGGAACTCATTGTTGTAAGATTTTTGTGATATGTTGGGAATTAATAATAAATGTTTAGTAAGTTATTGTAAAAAGAAGTTGTTGAATTTTTGTGAAAAATATAATTTAGTGTAACATTACTGAAGGCAATTTCTGTAAAAAAGCTGTTCGTGAACAGTTATATCCTGACAGGTGTGTAAACGGCTTAAAGGGGTTCGTTGACCAGAAAAATCGGACCAGTTTTTTTCTGGAACTTTTAAAGTTTATTTTCGGAAAATGTTTGTACTTTTTGCACCAACAAAGCTATTTTAATGAAAAACGGTAGATTTTTACTAATATATAAGTTATACTGCTAACCAAATGTCCTTATTTTATAAACAAGACATATTTGCCATTAAAAGCATTTTTTAGGAAAATTCGCTACCATAGCGCACTTGCTGCGTCCAGACTTTTTCTAATTTATTAATTTGACGTCTTAATAATAACAACTAAGATTTACAAGCATTATAATAGTTATTTAGTTACGGGATACTAAACATTATGGAATTGCTCAAAGTTATAGACAGTAAATATCTGCTTTCTCTCTTCGAACTTTATTGTGAGAAGGTTGAATCTCGCGTCACATGTTTCGTCGCATTTAATTGGTTCCTCTTACTGTCATATTTAAAGGAGGGGACGCGAAATTTCTCGTTTGCGGTTTAGAATTAAAATGAGTTTGTGCAGTGATAATATAATATGGATCTTTGTAAATTGGTAAAAGGAATGTGGGTTACTAAGTTACGGCTCACGTTGCTAAGTAATTTATGAGTCACCTAGCAACCTACGATACACACAATGTAATTTGCTCTCTCATTCATAAAACCTTTGTTACTAGGTGATTGGAGTTATTACCTATTGAATAAACACGTTATCTCACATGGTTCTGAGCAATGCCAATAATCTAAAAATATTCAAGTATTGATACAGTAGCCCCCCACACGGAGATTTCTACAACTACCACCTTCGAATCCTGCTCCTAATGCCTATTGAATAAACACGTTATCTTTCATGATTCTGAGCAATGCTAATAATTTTAAAATATTCAAGTATTGATACAGTTGCCCCCCACACGGAGATTTCTACAACTACCACTTTCGAATCCTGCTCTTAAAATACATATAACGCGAGTTTTACTTTAATTGATATACGACCGGAAATTGTTTATAAAACATCAAAGTCGAAGAACTTTCTGGAGAGCGGCTGGTTTTGTGTGAAATTCGTGTATTTTGAACAAATCAGGCCACTGGAATTTTTGACAGAGAGGGTTTAAAGATTTTTGTTCAAACGTCAAAATTTGCGACACTTTTCACGCTAATTACGACGTGTACGTTACGTCTGGAAATAATATAGTGCCCGTTTAACCTTGACTGACTATTAAAGATTACGTTTTTATGCACATATTGGGTCAACTGATTTTAATAAGATAGTGACTAAACTCAGTTTTCTGTGTATAATATAATATAGGTTAAGGAGTTGTGTCAAAGTAATCCATTTTAGTTCTCCCATTTTTACATAGTGATTTTTTAACACGTTTATTTGCAATTTTTACGTGTTTGTCAAAGATTAATTAATACTAAATGGTTTTGAAACGTTCATATTGTCTATTTGTATCATTATATTAAGTTTTTAATGTTAATTTTAATGGGAGAATGCTTTAAAAAATATACTTACAAATGACCTGTCAAATTTTTAGTAGTATACCTTCTAATGAGTGCATATTTTATGATACCTATGCAATTGTTTAACCGCGGATATGGCTATGAATCGAAACTTTATTTAACTCTATATACGTGGCGGCCACTACTTTGTATACTCAATAGCCTAATTTTGTAATTTAATGCCAAATTGGAAGGCCTATTTCGAAATGCAGTTTGTTTTTCTTCCTCTTATTATTCCTTTTCCTCCAAATATAATTCGGTTAAGCTGAGCAAACTGGCTATCCGGTAGGAACAGTTTGTCAACAAAATGTTAATTAATGTTTGATACGATATATATATATATATATATATATATATATATATATATATATATATATATATATATATATATATAAATGTGTGTGTGTGTGTGTGTGTGTGTGTGTGTGTGTGTGTGTGTGTGTGTGTGTGTGTGTGTGTATTGATGGAGCAAGTGAGTTACGGCAATGAACAACATTTATAATAATGAATACATATTATGGAAGAGATATTGACGCAGCAAGTGCGTTACGGCAATAAACAATATTATAATTAGTGAATTTTCTGAAATGAAATTCAATAATGAGGTCCCCACTTTTGAATTTTGAAAACAGATTTCTTCAAATGAGTGCTCTAACTAGGGCCCAAAGAATCCATGTCCGGATTTAGTTTCAGTTTTTATCTGTATATATATATATATATATATATATATATATATATATATATATATATATATATATATATATATATATATATATATATATATATATAGAATGATGCCGCCTTTCTACGGTAAAGCTCAATTTAATTGTTATTATACAAGATACGTGAAAAAATTGTATACGTTAGTTATAGGGTGTCTTGAGCTGCATCTTATAAAATTATTTTGACAATCGCAGACTGACCCAAAAGTCGTTGGTGATACCTAACTTTTTTTTCGAACACCCTTATCTTATTGCATTTTTGAATTTTTATTAAATATGATGCATGTTAGTAAGAAAAAAAAAATCAAGATGCAGTAAGTGCGTTTTGGCAGCATATCTTCATTAAATGCTTCAGATTTCAATAACTCAATTTGCTCTTAACCTAAGGTTTGTTGGCTAGGAAACCAGTTTTCTCGGAAACATTTTAAGTTTATTTTTGGAAAATTTTTTGTAAGTTTTCAAACAATAAGTTATTTTCATAAAATATGATACATTCTTTCTACTATATATGTTATACCAGTAACCAAATTGTGCCTGATTGCATTAAAGAGACATATATGATACTAAAAACATTTTTATGAAAATTCACTTCCATAACGTACTTCCTGCGTCCAGACCTTTTATAATTCTTGATAGGAGCCAAAAATGTAAAAAGTTGCAAAACAATCGAAATAACTTGAAAACGATGAACGCTATCCAATTTTTTTCATACAAACACTTTATAAGTCGTTGGAAAATGCAAAAATGGAATAAGATAAGGGGTGTTTGATGAAAAAAAAACGACTCATAGGCCACCCGTGATTGTCTAAATAATTTTATAAGATGCATGTAATTCATGTATACAATTTTCTCGTACTATATATAATAAAGGATATCGCAGAAAAGCGTCACCCTGTATATATGCAAACAGATAAAAACTGAAACTAACCCCGGATATGGGATTTAGGAACCTAGTTCGCGCTTATCTAAAGAAATCTGGTCAAAATTCAAACTAATTTTTAGCGAATTTTTCCACGAAAATTCACTAAAAATTGTAGACTATTAAATCACAAACTCTCTACCTAAAGCTACTGCCAAAGCATCAGAGAAAGGGTCTATTTAAAAGTGATTTTCTGCAAATATATTAGTAAAATGAAGGACAATGACGATTGAAGCTGAAACTTAGGGTTTAACACACTTTCTGCGACATTTTTTACATAACTCGCATTTGGTTCAGGTCTTTTGGCCAGAATTTGCCAATGTTGACGTTTCCAATCTGGCTTTTGACGTTTTAAGAAGAAAAACTATACATTTTTCAAACTAATTGTTCTGGTATTTCTTAACCTTCTTACGCCAAAAGACTTAAACTTTGTCTGTAATTTATAATAAATTTTGTCATCCACAGAAAAATATTTTGGTTTTGTGCTTTTCTTTGGTCATCAATGGCACCATTTTTTTTAACGCCGACAACTTTTTTTAACTAAAATAAAGATCTAAATTTTGGTAGATAGGGTACTTTTTATAATATAAACCGGCGTATTCAATGCCATAGAAAAGAAAATGACCGCGGGTATGTGTTCTAAGGGGCCTAGTTCGCGATAATTTGCAGAACATTTTTTAAAATTCAAAAGTTTCGATCTTCTTATTAGTCAATTTTGTCTACGAAAACTCACTAAAATGTATCATAAATGATGGTTTCGGTTACTACATAAATTAAAAATACAAAGCCAACTGAAATTCAGAAGTACTTATTTTCGTAATTTGTTTTAATAGGCAACTGGATTTGAAACTCAAGCTCATAATTTGACAAAATAAATAAACCGAGCAACAATTAAACCAGTGTTAAAATATTGTTACTAAGTTATTTTAGACAATTTAAGTTGATATTGTTTAATAAACTCTTTAATGTATGTCACTATCTAGTCAAGTGATTTTTTTAAACATTTATTTTGAATTTAATAATTGAAAACAACAGTGTTACCAGGACTACATGTATTTCATAACATTTTCAGACGAATTTCATTCAACAAACTACAATTTCTGCAGTATTGTAACTGTCAAGCAACAACTCGATCTTAGCATATCATATTTCAAGAAATGTAAATTTAAAAGAAAATATAAATACTTACATTTGGTAGGGAAAGAGTACATACACAAATAAATAATTGTATAAGAAACAAACCACAAAAGAATATTTCACGAGCCATGGAAACGGAGTGACCGTAAAGCGGTCGATTTCGACTTACTGTTCTGTTCCTGGTTATAAGTGACCCTTGACACCAACTGTCCCCGAAGAGATATCTTAGATATAACACACAATTAATTGACGGATTTATAAGTATGTTATCAAATTATACATAATACGGGTTTTATTTTAATTTCTTTAGGGACACATTCTCGTTTAATCAGTGTACTCTGTTCCACATAGTAGTGCGAAATTATTTGTTTGATTAGTAATGTTTTACAATTTATCTCTTTCTCACATACCTATACTGAAATCACGTAACTTACTATTTAGTTTATAAGTGCACAGAGTATCCCTAACTCAATACTCTTATCGGGTATGTCAGTAGCCAGTGGCTTTAATCAAAAACCAATGTGACAATCGGGTTCGATTTGGGAGTTATTCATCAGGGCGTAGACCTAATTTAACAATTTTGTTTTATCTGAAGGTAGAGTAAAGTTACCTAATATCGGATACCTTTTTCTTTATTTCATATCTTCTGTTTCCTGAAGGGTAAATCTTAAACTTTTGGAATAAAACCAAAGTATAGAATCTACAAAATAGATATACAGCTATCAATATTTTGCAAAAGACGAACATGAGTTCTATGAAGAACAGTCATTTCTTAGAAAAAAAAAGTATTCATAATATCAGATACAACATCCAATATTAGAAATACAGTTTTTGGATCCCAGAATTTATCGCATTTCGAATCAGGAGTCACAAATCTGAGCCTATTTTGTTGTGTATATTAGCACATTTGATCAATTATTCTCCTGATTGTCTTCAGAAAAGAATCCGCATCAGAATGAACACTTTACATCCTCATCTCCAACGTCACAGTTTATAGCAAAATCGTTGTCTAGAAGCATTTCTTCATCATCTTCTGATGAGTTGTTGGACTCTTGGTCTTTACATTTTTTTGCTTGACTTGACTATCCTCTTTTAGCGAATTTTCATTAAGAAAAATTCGCTAATAGAGAGGTCATGATGAAAAGCTTTTGAAAAAATTTCCTCAGATGAGCGCGTATTTAGGTCCCTAGAACCCAACACCAGGGTCCGTTAATATTTTTATATTTTTATATGTTTATATATATATATATATATATATATATATATATATATATATATATATATATATATATATATATATATATATATATATATATCCGAGCGTTATCTAAAAAAATACTCAACTCATTTGAACGAAACTTGGCACACATCTTCATTTTATTAACACCGCGGAGGAGTTCGTATATCAGCTATAACGGGCATTTTCCCCCCAAAATATACAAAAATATTGTTGAAAACGCTATATTTTTTTAAGTGTCAGGGTAATTGGAATGAGGCTTTACATGTGGCTATAAATAGTGCAAATAAACCTATGTTCTGAATTTCAAGTAATTTGGTACACAATATTTAGAGTTTTTTCCAAATTAAAAATAAAATCCTAAAGACATGCGTTGAAACGACTTAGTGGTTAAAGTCGAATGCCTGAGAGATAGAGTAGTTAACTGCCACGCGTGGATTGATTTATACAAGAGGCATAAACCATACATCAACGGTAACCCAAGTAAATATTATATACCAGGCATACAACATACTACCCAAACCAACAATTGTGTAATCTGGTCCGAAATTATGGAAAATGACAGACATGATATAAAAAAATTGCCACGTGATTGTTATTTAACTAGGGAATTCAATCAGTTATTAAAATACACTCTATATTTGTAGCTTTATGAACGGCCCAAATACAGTTTTAGCGGAGTATAAATATATTATGCTGTCGCATATTATAGTATTAATGTAAACAAAATCAAGCCAAGTCTGTATAAAAATGATTCTGAGGTTGTTTATTTTTTCTTTAAACTTAAACATAAGACGTCATATAAGACCGAAACAGTAATAGGTTGTGTTTCAATGGTAATTCTACTAATTATGTACTTATTTGTTACGTATACTTTGAATATAATATCCCGCGCATGAAGCCGATCTGGAGTATCATGTAAACAAAACGTTAGTTAGCGTGTGCTTACATGGCGCAGAGACAGCGTCCTTGTCTTCTTCTAACTCGATTAATGTAGTTTTCTTTATGTTATATTGTGACATTTGGAGAAACAATAGTGCACAGATTTCATGGGTTTTGAACAAGATCTCATTTTTGTTTAAAACGCCTGAATACGTTTGTCCACCTTTTAGTCTGTAATTATAACTGTTATTGTTGATATTGAAGAAACCGGTTTGATTAGGTTGACTAAAATGAAATCATATTGGCGATTAATAAGGAAAAATAACTGCTACGTTTATAGTTTGGCAAATGCTTTACTTTTACTTGAATATGAATTAAGTTCCCTTCTGAAAATCTTTTTTATATCTTTAATGGAATTTGTAATACAAGTTTATTTTAAAGAGATCTACAGATATAGCTAAGTTTAGTTCTTTATCTTCAAATAAAATTGAGTTTTGGGCAATTTTCTGAAAAGGAGCTAGAATGCAAAAGTTTCTTCATAATGGAGAAGTATCGATTGTAACACTTTCGAAAGAATTCTTCAAATATGCGCGTACTAGACCCTCTAAAATCAATCTTCAAGGTCTGTGCAAGTTTAAAGTATTAACCTTACTAATTTGCCGTGTAATAATACTGTACAATTCTTATAATAATCGCTACTATAACGCACTTGCTGCATGCCGAAAATTTTTTTTCGTTAGCAAGTTTTTGCCTTTATTTTTCTTTCTATCTTGATGTGCAATTTTTTTGCCTCGTTTTAACTTAGGACATTTTTAGACACTTTAATATTTCTTTTGCTTGTATTTATTTATATGGGATGTCTGTGATAAGAGCCGCTGATCCACGCCTAGTTTTTTTTTTATTATCACTGAGTTGATGTGATCAAATATACGGTAGCGAATGAGTTTCTTGCCACTTAACTCTAGGGGCAATTTGAGTAGATCCTCCACAGCAAGATCGTTCCTCTGTAGAGCTGTTATTCTAATCGTTCCTGACGTACGCTTTTCATTGAAAATATATTTTGAAGGTGTCACGTGGTTTATTTCGAATTGTCGTAGAGGTTTCTTATATGTTTATATCTGGTGGATAATAGCAAGGTCATATTCCTGAAAAGAGTGCCCATGGAATAGGCGAATTCCACTCGTTCTTAAACCATTAGTTGCCATTTCAAGTGGAGCACATTTCCAGTATGCTTTTCCCAGCAACTCACAAACTTGATAGCAAGAGATTATCCTTCTATGGTTTTTGGTACATTTTAACCAATTTTCAGTCTCAAGCGAATTGTGAGCCTTCAGCAGACCCATGAACGCAAGGTTAATGGCCTGCATCTTGTGCGTGTAATGGGAGGAGGACTTATTATTCTAACATGATTTTGTCCACCTAAATTTATGATATCATTATTGCCCGTGACTAATGGCCATCCAGATTCAATACAACTCTTGTCGGTTTTACGTCTTTGATGAAATTTTGCAGCAAGTTGGTGAAACTGTACCCTTGAATCCAGCCAGAGATATTACACGGCGCTATTGTAACTTAGGGTCCCCCGTTTAGTAGTTCTGCCTTTACTTTCTTTTTTGAAATAAGAAAGCATAAGAGGCAAAAACTACCAGCAGGGCTCATACATGTACCCACTGTTAGGTACTAAGTTTACCGTTTTATGATGATGTTGGTACTAATATTTGTTTTTCCCTTTTAAAGTTATTTTCTGTTATGTTTAAAATTGTACAGAAGTGATAACTGTTTCATCTACATTGCAGATTTTTCAGGGATTGGATTTAGTTTGGAGCCTCTGTGTTCCAGTGCTAAGAACATGCGGCTCTAGACCCAAGGGCACTGGGTTTAATTCACAGGGTTCCTTTCACTTTTTCAGTATATACTGTAAAATTAACATCAACCGAGGTTGTGGCATTATGTTTGAACAAGTTGAATGTCTGCCCATTTGGCCCTTCGTATCTTGTATAATAACGAATATATTTAGCTATATTGATTTTTTACGAAAATTCGAAAAAAATATATACCATTAAACGATAAACTCTATAAAAAAGGGTCTATTTGAAATACTTCCCTGGAAATTTTTTAGTAAAATGAATGATAATGACGGTTGAAGTTAAGACTTCAGGGTTAGCAAAACATTCTTCTTGAGACATTTTCTTTGAATAACCTGTATTACTTTCAGGTTCTTTGTTGCCACTTTTGACGTTTTAAATCGCGACTTTGACGTTTTGAGGAAAACCCCAATTTATTTTCTTTAAATGCCTATGACTTTATTGTATTTTAACTTACAGAGCTAAATTTTGGTACGTAATTTGCTTTTAATGATATAAACCAGCGAACCAAATGTGGTTGCTCTTACTTTGTTATTTCCGGAGATATACATTTTTTTCCGAAAGAAGACAAAACGCATTTTCCGGGACAACCTGGGCCGATTTTCCTGACTAGGAACTTACTCAAAACCACTTGCAAAAGGCAGCTACTTACCAAATTATATCAAAATCGGCCTATCAGTTATTGAGTTATCAGTGTCATTTGACACATTTGACAAATAAGTTGATAACTTTTGCTTGTGCAAGTCACAATTTTGATAGGTTTATCCAAACAAAGTAATCAAAACTTGTAGAGATGACATTGACTACCAAAATTTTGACATACTATATATATATATATATATATATATATATATATATATATATATATATAATTGAATTTTTAAATATTAGAAAAAATTAACTAATAAGAAGACCCCGAATTTTGTAAAGATTTCTTCAAACGAGCGCTAATTAGGCCCACTAGAACACATATCCATCAGTTTCAATATATATATATATATATATATATATATATATATATATATATATATATATATATATATATATATATATATATATATATATATATATATATATATATATATATATATATATATATACAAATTGAAACTGACTGATATGTGTTCTAGTGGGCCTAATTAGCGCTGTAGCCTGTAGTTCTGAAGGAACAGCAGATCTCTTCTGGGCTTTGGGATATTGATAATGTTGGCAAGTTTCCACATGGATGTAAAATGCTGAAATCACAGCATTACATTCATAATCGTAACTATGAATACCACTGCTTTGCGGGCGAGAGTTTACAGGGTTACGTTGGAGATTCCGTCGTATCCCGGAGCTTTCCGATTTTAGTGAATTTTCTTTAAAAAAAATCACTAATAACGAGATCCCGACTTTTGAGTTTTGAAAAGATTTCTTCAAACGAGCGCTAATTAGCCCCACTATAACACATATCAGTCAGTTTCAATATATATATATATATATATATATATATATATATATATATATATATATATATATATATATATATATATATATATATATATATATATATATTGAAACTAACTGATACCGGGATACGATGAAATCTCCAACGTAACCCTGTAAACTCTCGCCCGCAAAGCAGTGGTATTCATAGTTACGATTATGAATATAATGCTGTGATTTCAGCATTTTACATCCATGTGGAACCTTGCCAACATTATCAATATCCCAAAACCCAGAAGAGATCTGCTGTTCCCTCATAACTACAGGCCCATTAACCTACTTCCAGTCATTGGCAAAATCGCCGAAAATCTAATTCAGAAAGGCTAGCCTTAATTTGAGAACCCTATCCTTCCGGACGAGAAATTCGGTTTTAGACACCAGCACTCAACCACAGACCAAGTCGTTCGTGTGAAAAACATCACCAAAGGATTCAACAAAAACAAGTCAACTGCTGCAATATTTCTTGATATTGCTCAAGCCTTCGAACGGGTTTGGCATGCAGGTCTCCTAAACAAACTTCTATCATTTAATTATCCTGTCCCTCTGATTCTGATAATCAGGTCATACCTGCAACAGAGCAAGTTCAAGGTCAAACATCTGGGAACCAGATCTAGAAGCTCCTCAGTCACGGCTGGCCTCAGCAGGTTTCTGCTATCTCGCCTCTGCTGTAAAAAATATTTGTCGCAGATATACCGACACCGCCCCCAAACGTGATATATGCACTATACGCAGACGACACTACCATCCTCAGTAGCTCGACTCAGCCAAGGATAATAAGTTAACGTGTACAGAACGCCGTAGGCGAGCTGCAAGGCTGGTATATGAAACGATGTCTAGCCATAAACCCCAATAAATATCCTGCAGTCCTATTTTCCAAGAGGATACGCACACCTCACGAACACGTATCATTAGGCAAAAGTCTAAATCCCTGGCAAGACTCCGCCAAATACCTTGGGGTTTTCCTCGACAAACGCTTAACATGGCGCCCCCATGTCCAACATGCCCGACGAAAAGCTTCGGTGTTCTTTTCGCCGCTGCTGCTGGTCGGGTCGCTTCCGAGCCGGGTGATTCCTCTGGGATCGTCAATCGCGACGAGTGCTTAGTCAACATTGTAAAGCAAGAGTAAAGGTCGGGAAAGATATTGGCCTGCCGATGGGACCGGGCGTGGGAGGGGAGCCGAAAGGTTCCACCCCTGTGGCGCCCCCAGGCGGTCGGTCAAAGGGCAAAGAAAGGAAAAGGCGCAGCCACGTCCACGGGCACGAAAGCTGGACAGGCGGCCAATGACATTTGCTGGAAAACCAGTTTTCTCGGAAACGTTTAAAGATTTTTTCCGGAAAATTTGTGTACTTTTTGAAACAGTAAGTTATTTTGATAAATATGGAACATTGTTTCTACTATATAGGTTATATCGGTAACGAAATTGATGCCTGCTTGCATTAAAGAGACATATTTGCTATTAAAAACATTTTAATGAAAATTCACTTCCATAACGCACTTGCTGCGTACAGACTTTTTTATTTTCGGAGATAAAAATTTTGTTCGAAAGAAAACCCGAAATCGTCCCGGAAAACGTACCTGCCAAATTTTATCAAAATCAGATCATTATTTTTTGAGTTATCGGTGTGATACACACACACAACACACACACACACACACACACACACACACACACACACACACATATATATATATATATATATATATATATATATATATATATATATATATATATATATATATATATATATATATATATATATATATATATATATATATATATATATATATATATATATATATATATATATATATATATATATATATAATGTAATAATTAGGTTATGATGGGTTATTATTTAGTTTTAATGCCCCACGTTTGGGTGACAATTGTTTCATTATAGGTTTTATTAGGGTTTTTATTATTATTATTAGATTTTACTTAGTGTTTTTAGTCCCACGTTTAGGGTGTTAATTGAAATATAATGGGTTTATTGCCCCACGATTGAATGTCAATTGTTATTAATGTTTTAGATTTTAAGTTTTTTATTTACCTGTAACTTTCTCTATGAAATGTGTTGTTAATATGTGTTTATTAAAGATATATGTGTGTAAATTACACATTGGTGTACTCAATGTCTTTTTATAACTGTATAGCACATAGAAAAAAGTTGCTAAAATAAATAAATTGACTCTCAAGAGAAGGAGCTTATTAAAGCAAGTGGGTTCAAGTCCAATTATATTCTTTTACTTCAAATGTATATAAAAAATATTGCTGTTACTGCTCTTTTCTTTGGTTTCCAAATTTGTAATCTCTTTTCAATTTTTTTTAGATTTTGTCCCTTCTGATATTAGTTGTTTTCCTAAACATATATATATATATATATATATATATATATATATATATATATATATATATATATATATATATATATATATATATATATATATACAAACCAAAATAAAGCAAGGATTTTAAAATAACACAAAACTTGAACTTTTATTAATATTAAATCATCAGACAAATGCCTATTACTACTAAATCTTTATAATCTACTTCTTCACTGAGTTTAAAGCTTTTAAAACCCGAAGAAAGACCAGTATGTCGTATTAATAAAATTTTAAATTTAAACACTTTGTGTTGATAAATTAGTAAAACTTTTAGATTTACATAAATCTGTTCTTAAACTAGCTAAACCAAAAACCAAATGGTAAAAGCTAACTTATTCTATTGAAATTTCACGTGTTATTAGTCAATGGTAGGTCTCTTCTAAATGAGGTGTGTGTAATAATCCTGTCAAAATATGGCAACACTAGCACCTTGTTATGAATATTCTATTAAAGATGGTTGCTTTTAACAGATTGTGGCAACTTATGTCTTTTTTTATCACAGTTATAATGCTTTAGATCATAAGTATGTTTCTGATAGAGTACGTAGGCCACATAAAACGTAAGTATTATGATTTTTATTCAAAATCACAGTTTTTTGTCGATTACTTCTTCCCTGACTTCTTTTCTGCTGCTATCATTTGAACTGTCAATCTTGTTCTTGTTTCTTTGAACTTTTTACTTCAATCTTCACTGTTTACAAATTTACCCCTTCTCGTTCAAAATTTTTCTAAAAAGTCCCCTTCTGTTTATTATTTTTCTCCCAACAACGGTAACCAATTAAATTCCTTTTTTGTTGAATTGGCCACCTTCAAATCTTACATTATTTTTCTTTCTCAACAATGTCTTGTCCATTGTCCCTCCGGATACATAATTTTAATTGTTGTTGATAATTGATTTTCATTCATTCATTATCTAACTTATATAACACATTTGCATTGTCATTTTGACATCTGATAGTAAAAGAAAACATCTGTTCTATCTCTAGGTTATGACAACTTAATAAACTTAATTCTAATAAACAGTAACACATTTAATCTCCTAAAAACTATCCGTGCAGTCCGTACTGTTCACCCATTCACATTTTTATGGCTTTCTTATAGTTCGTCACATTATTGTTATTTGTCCGCACTAAATCCAATCATATTTTCAGTCTATTCTATCCTAGATCTTACTTCACTTTTTACATACATTTTACTTTTTACAAACTAACTTACAATAATTGCATTCTTTACATCTTGTTTTTCTCCTTCTTTAACGTATATCTATATACACGTGCTTGCGCATTAATCCTGGTATACATCATGTTTTGGCTTCTTGAAATTTACATCAGGTTTATGATATGCCTGTAAATGGTTATTTTTAATTTCCCCCTGTCATGACACTCATACATTTTCCTTCTTTGACAGACTAGCTGTTTATGAAGTTCAATTATTTACTTCTCGCATACACCAAAGAGTAGGTTTTTATTTGTTTATCAAACATTGTTCCGTTTCACATGGGGTGTTTTACATATTTTTTAGGTTGTAATGTGTTCAACTTCTATAAAAGTGTATAAAGTGTATATACGTGTGGATATTTTCTCTGCCCCCCCCCCCTGCAAAAATTCACCAATGAGGAGATCCCGACTTTTCAATTTTGAAAAAAATTCTTCAAATGAGCGCCAACTAGGATCCCTAGAACCCATATCTGTGATCAGTTTCAATTTTTATATGTTTATATGGATATTGATATATATATATATATATATATATATATATATATATATATATATATATATATATATATATATATATATATATATATATATATATATATATATATATATATATATTCAAAATTGAAAAGTCGGGATCTCCTCATTAGTGAATTTTTGCTTCGAAAATTTACTAAAAGCACACAAGGATTCGTTTCAACTATTATAATCAAAAGAGATCACTCACCTAAAGTTAATTACTCCACCACAAATGTCACATTTTTGAATACCAGAATTGCTGAACTTTACCTTAATTATTCCGCTGACCTCTACGAGTTGATGGGTTTACTAAAAAAAATCTACAATTTAGGTTTGAATCTATTTTGAATTGTGTAGGGACCTTAAAGCTGCTGAGCTACAGGTTTTTATGTAACACTGGTATTTGATATCTGATATTATGCCAAATTACTGCATGAAATCAAACATTTCTCGTATTTTAAAATGTCCTGAAACTTTGTCTTAAAAGATATTAAAATAGATTCTTTCTAAAACCATTAATAATGTGGTTTGCAATATATTGTTTCATATAATGAAGAGAGCTGTGTCAGACGGCATTGGAAAATAGGCACATTATTAGTCAATTTATTCAAAATAAAAGTACTATAATAGATATTAACGCATATGAAATTGAAGCTAAAATAAAGGAGGCTGTACGGCCAGGGTCTGCCGTTTATTCATAGAAGATGCAAAAATTAGGCTGAAACAGAAAACAGCACTACTAAAAATAAGTATTCTATTTGGTACGCAGATGACATAGCACTGATAAGCTAAACGAAACAAAAAATTATTGCAAATGATGCAGTGTACTACATGGTAAGTTAAGAAATACGAGAATAGAAATTATGATAAAAACAAAACTAATAAAGATAAGTAAAGATAGGAGAGCGAAAATGGATATAAAGTTTAAATAAAAAACCTTGTACAGATGCATACAGAGAACAACTACAAGCCAAACTACACCGATAGAAAGGCAAATAAAATTGCTTTAGTAGATAAGCACATCTGAAAAAAATAAAAATAGCGCTGAAAATTTAATCATAATTTTACATAGCTGTGATAATTTACCCTCCTCGTGAAATGAATTTAGGGTCCATGACCGCAAAGAAAATATTCGTATTCCTGTGCCCATACCTCTGAAACGATACTCGATGTTAAAAAGAGTAAAATGCCAGTTTACCTAGTGAACTTACTATTTATTTCATTTTTCCTGAAGCTATACTCGCAAATAATCCAGACTATCAGTTTGTGAACCAAACCTGTGCACCAAATTTGATGTCGATTGCTTAATTACAAAACAATGTCATATTTCATCATTACATGATCAGTCCCCACTTGAATTTCATGGAACATATGAAGTTGACTTTGATTTGACCTTGAAATCCATCTTCAAGATCAAATCGAAGGTCACCATCAGATAACCAGGAAAAAATCATTTTCTTTAACTTTTTTTCCGCGACTTAAAATCATAGATATTCTGCTATTTTGTTGCTTTTGTGACACCAATTAAGTGCTAAATTCAGCCCATCACCCCAATAAATTTTACGGTAAAATGTGAATTTCCCTATGAAAACATAAGAGGGGGAACTAGGCTCTACGCACACTTAATAATCTAATGTAATATTCTTTCTAAACTAAATTAATATGAATGTAAGGGAGTTATTACATTCACCTCTACTTCGATTTCATCACAGAATATTAGATGAGTGAGGCAATTGAACGTTTTCTAATACACACACCCTGAAACGTTATATTACCCGAGTTTTAATGAACAATATAAATTTTCAGCAAATCACCCCTTATTTATCCCTTACCCCTCGAGCGGTCTTACCCAAAAACAATCGCAACCGTTTGTTGGTCAGGTGCTAACTGTATACAAAATTTGAAGACGATATCTCAATTCGTTAGAAAATGATTATGCCTACTAGCAGACGTACAAACTGACAGACCGACAGGCCCAAAAATTCGTTTCTAAATACTGTTTTCCGTGTGTTTTGAGACATTTTATGCCGTTTTAGCCAAACAAAATTTTCGAAATTTTTGTAACCGATATTCCACTCTCTCACATTCAACCCCTACTTCAATTTCATTGAAAAATTTGTTCCAGAATCTAGTTTTCTATATGTTTTGAGACTTTTTAAGTCGTTTGTAGGAAAAAAATTCGGCTTTTCCGCCACCCCCTCACACACATATTCTACCCCTAATTTAATTTCAGCACAGAAGACCAGATGTTTGATGAAATTTAACGTTTTCTAAAAGCAATCCCTAAAACGTCATGTTACTCGAGTTTTAATAAAAAATATACAATTTTCACCAAATCACTCCCAAATTATCCTCTACCCCCTGGAACCCAAAAACAATCCGTACTGTTCTCTTGTTGTTTGCTAAGCGCATACTAAATTTGAAGACGATATCTCAATTTGTTCTAAAGTTATCGTGGCAGACAGACAGACAGACATACAGACCGACAGACATACAGACCGACAGACATACAGACCGACAGACATACAGACCGACAGACATACAGACCGGCAGACATACAGACCGACAGACATACAGACCGACAGACATACAGACGGGCAGACATACAGAACGACAGACAGAAAAAATTGGTACCCCAATCATGTTAGGACACTCTTTTTGACATTTCTGTCACCGACACCATACTTCCACACGTATTGACGATGTGGAAGTAAAATATTACAGCTGTAATGGTCTGGATAAATATCTTACAAACCCTTACATTTGTAAGTATTGATTTTCCTACAAAAGGTGTAAACATTAATTTTATGAAAAGACGGTGCGTCTATAAAGAAGATATAAAGTTAAGTTACCTACAACAAAATCAGTTGAACACGGATCTTACGAATGTAAACATCATCATCGTTCCTCTTATAAGTATGTAACAAATGTCATTCGAAAACTGAAAGATTGTGTATAAAACGGAAGTTCATAATACTATAGCTTGCAAATTTGAGAGCTTCTTTTTTAATTTGTATAATTATCTTATGTTTTTCTAAGTGCGTTACCTTTAAGCGATGACGATTCTCCACATATATCCAGTGCCTGATGTCTTGCAATCATACATATGTACAAACAACATATAGTTTATAGTGGGTTGTGTAGGAAAGACATGGGGGCTGAATCCCTGGATGGTATATTGGATATACCAAAATGTGGTTAAACCCATGGTCAAATATGCATTACGGAATGGTGGTCAAAAACGGAACTAGCCTCAGCCCAAAGCATATTTCAGAAATTACAGAGACTGATCTGTCTTGAAATTACGGGAGCTGTGGCATCGTCCCCTATGGCTACAATAGAACCAATGCTGAATCTTACTCTACTGCAGATATGCGTGGAGAGGGAAGCAGCACTAAGCACCTCTAGACTATTTCAAGTAGACAAATTTAAACCAGAACACTTGTTTGGCCACTTAAAGATGCTCAAAATTATCCTATTGGAGTCACCCACAAAACCGACAGATCAAATGGAAGCTAAACTGGACTTCATTGTTCCATTTGACGTGGTCATAAGTGACCGTCAGGCATGAAACAGAGACTGCAAAAGGCTGACAAATAAATGGTCCGTATGGCACACAGGCGGGTCTAAACAAATGGAGTGAGCAGGACTGGGAATAAGAGGACCAACTTCAGGGTCGCTGGGTCCCTAGGAAAAAGTTCCACCACCTTTCAAGCAGAAATTCTTGTTATAAATCTCTGTACAAAAGTGCATATAGAGAAGTCTCAGAAATAGAGAGATATGCATCTTCTCCGGCAGTCAGGGAGTACTAAAGAAGTCCAAAATCTTTCAAAGTCGAGTCTAAACTGACCTAGAACTGCAAAAAATCTTGAAGCAACTGGCTACGAAGAAGAAAGTAACTTTGATGTGGGTACCAGGGCATCAAGGTATTGAAGAAAATAAGAAAGCAGATAGTCTGACCAAAAGATCAGCAACAACACCATTATATTGTCCAGAGCCCGATTCTGGATTAACAAAAAACCATGTAAGAAACGAACTTCATACTTGGGAGAGGAACTAAATGCTGCCATACTGGTGACAAACGCCAGGATTAAGGCAGGCGAAACGGTTTATCACCATATCAACAGAGAAGTCTGCACTGTTTCTTAAATTAAACACGTATGACTTGAAAATAATCACAGAACATTTCAAAGGACACTTCCCAGTAAGGTATCACCTTGTGAAGGTGGGTAAGGTTAGGTGGTTAAAATTTATTTTCAAGGTTAATGGTGACATCTATCTAAAAAGTAGTTGAGATAAAAGTTTCTTATTTTTTTGACATGTAACCTAAATCTGTAATAAAATAAACAATGATCCATTTAAAAATCCAATATTTTGGTCAGAACCACCCATTTCCGGTTTGTACCGGAAGTTGACTTTAACACCAATCGATACAGCGTACCCTATTTAGGTACAAACATGTCTTATTTTTTTTTCTTTGGAGCATCTGGTAGGGATATAAACGACTAGTACGTGTGATCAGATTTACCATATATATATATATATATATATATATATATATATATATATATATATATATATATATATATATATATATATATATATATATATATATATATATATATATATCTATATATATATATATATATATATATATATATATATATATATATGAATATGTGTTTGAGTGTCACACCGAGAGCTCAAAAAATAATGGGCCGATTTATTGAAATTTGCCAGGCACCTTACTCTTGTAAGTAAAATTGGACCAGGTTTTCCGGAAAGTTTTTGGGTTTTCTTTCAGAAAAAATTGTTATATAAAAAAATAACAAAGCTATGGTAACCAAAATTGGTATGTACGTTAACGTTATTAAAAATAAACTACATACCAAAACGTAAATGTCTATGTTACATGAAAAAAGTTATAAGCATTTAATTAAAAAAATGTTTGGTGCCAGATCATTTCTATGCAAATTCACTATCATAACGCACTTTCTGCGTTCAGACTGTTTTAGTTTAAGTAACCTTTCAAAAATTGATCCTTTTGAATGAGTTACTTATTTCGTTATATGATTGACAGCGCATGTCGATTGCATACAGAGATGATTCGGATATCTGCTTTGACCTAAAAGTGTTTCCGTATAAACATATCAAATGTTGAAATGAGAAATGAACTTACCCGATTTTTATTTTAGAAAACTAGTTCATATTTACATATACATACTTTTATTTTATTAGATACACATTTAGTACAAATAAAGAAACGTTATACTAAAGCTTTATGAATACAATTAGTAAAGTTATGCCACATCATAATGCCGTGGTTATGCTTAGAGTATACACCACTACATACGACATGTACCCCGTGAACAGAAAAATGTAATAAGTTCGGCTGTTTACCTGCAAGAAAACAACCTAAAATACTTGTCTGCCAGCCAAATAACATCTTCTATTATTATAATTTTTATCGTTATTGGGTGTTATTATTAAATAAAGGAGACATGTTCTTGCCTTAAAATGCAATTCTTTTTTCACCGAGAGTATAACATACGCCTTAATAGAATCATTAGGCCACTTATCTTTATATTGAAAAAAATTACAGTATTGTTTGTTATTTATTTTAGATAAATAAACAAATTGATTTACAATATTTTATTGAGTGTATAACTGCAGTTTCGCTGAATTTCTCAATTTTGTCAAATATAGAATTTTCATTCTGTCTGTGACAAAGCTGCGAACTTCGGAGAAACTGCAGTTATACATCCGATAAAATAGTGTAAATCAATTTGTTTATTTATCTAAGTTCACAATGGATTTACATCAAGTATCGGCTTCCACAATATCATATTTGTTATTTATCTCTTCGAGCGACAGCTGTTCCAGCTCCCATCTTTAGAATAATAGATATACTATCATAGAATTGTAGGCTGACAGCTTTTGTGAAAAAGGGTTACAAGAATCGTATGGTATGGTTGTGTCAGTGTAAGTTGGTTTCCTATATATTGAAAAGTCAAATCAATTATTCTCTAATTTTCTAATCGTTAGGTCTACCATTCTATGATACATCGTCCATTTTCAATATGTCACGAAACAATTTTGAAAAAGAAATTTCAATAATTAGGCAAACAGCATTTAATAATGGCTACTCTGTTAAAATAATAGATAAAATGTTCGAGAGAACAGAATACAAATTAACGATGAATTCAAATTATCCAACTATTAGAGACAAAAAAGACAACAGGTATGTTTTGAGAACTTATTTTGAAAACATTTCAGAAAATATATCAAAAATTTTAAATACCTGTACAAATACAAAGGTAGCTTTTGAATCTTACAACACGACGCGTGATTTGATATTTAACGCGAAAGAAAAATCTTGTTTTTTGACAAAAGCTGGAGTTTATAAATTAGCTTGTACACATTGTTACGCAAATTAGAAGCTTTATAATTCAAAAGCACACACACGACAATAGCTGCCTTGTTTTGAACGAGCTAACTGATTTATTGAATTCGCCTTTCTTGGATATTCTTCTTCCTAATTAAATAAGTCAAACAAAATAAATTTTACTATTCTTTGAAAAAAGTTGTAATAAGATAATGAGTTGATGTATGTCGATACTTTACTTGTATAGAGACTGCTTTATTACTGTTGTTGTTTAGTTATTTTATTGTTTTAACTGTTATTATAGTTATTATAGGCTAGCTCTATTTTTATCTAAAATATTGATATATATATATATATATATATATCGCATAGACATTTTGAAAGCCTCAGCTGTCATCTGTGTTTCATATTATTTTTAAGAACATCCGAGAACATCTAGAATTCATAAGGGCCTCTTGCTCCAGTTAGCTTACGCGCTGGCTACGCCCTTCACCCACAGAAACGAAACCCAACAGTGAAGCCAGAGAAGCAGTCTCCAAGTCTGTATGTAGTATGGACCAGTTTCACCAAGTAAGGGCAACAACAATCAATGAAGTGTCATTCTGTCATTCCTAGTGTTTGCCCAACTTTAACCGTCGCACAGTCGAGTATTTGCCTGATTTAGCTGGCCAAAAGTCAATTTCAAGAAAGTTATTATCAATGAAAATTAGCTGCCGTATTTTGATGTTTAATAATAGATGGACATAAAACTTCCACGCTATGTGATATAGAGCGCTAGCATATAGAACTTCTGTCAACTTGACGTTTACTTGGAGTGCAGATTGCTGCTATCTGTGCAATTGAAAAGTGCCTACAATTAAACGCGATTTACTTACATTCGAAAAAGTTATATATTTTTGGAATGTAAAAATATAAAATAGGTTTATATAATTTTTTTTTGATATACATTGTTTTTTTCGACTTACATAGTGTAAGTAAGTTTTAGAGACATTTTTTAAGCATTTTTTGAAATTCAAAATGTCTCGAGAAGTTACACGGTTTTTTTCATAAGTGAGTAGTCCAACGCTTTAGCTTTAAATACCCGCTAAAGACTTTCCAATAAACCATGCCAAACACATACTCGCTATACAAAAAGTAAAGATGATATTTGGATGCAAATTTTTAGGTTTTCCCCTTTTACTAAGTGAATATTGGAACCTGTGATCAACACTTATATGTACACTTAGAGAATCCAAATCACCAAAACACATTTTAAAAGACCGGATAATCGTTTCACTAACCAAGTTAGCGTCATCAGAGGATGTATAATTCTGAATGTCTTTTTTTTCCTTTAGGCCTCGTCCGCGTCTTTGCCGCTCCGATGGCATTGCAGCCTTTGGATTATTGTGCATGCCCTTTGTCTTTTTTACTCCACCCATTCAAAAATCACTGTGCCTTGAACTAGTCTGCATGGCAACTGGTAGGGTGAAGTTTTATATTGCTCTGTTTCCGGTCTAGGCTGTATATCAGTTGTCTTTTGCGGTCCAGAGTTTTACACTCGCACAAGATGTGCTGGGCTGATTCTTCCTCCTAGCCGCAGAGTCTGCATGCCAAGTCTTCCACGAACCGCCCCATTTTATGCAGGTGTTTCTTGACAGTCATGTGTCGCGTCAAGAGTCCTGTTGATGCTAAGATTTAGCACTCTTTGAACTGGGTTGCTCAATTATTGACTTCCCATGTCTGAGCCCTGGACAGTCTGCCCAGTTCACGTTATGTTCGTTTCCGATCCAGGACCTAATGGATCCCATGGCAGTATTTTTCGCCACGTCCAGCACCGGTTCTGGTCCCATGAATGGTTCTGCTGATCTTCTCTTCGCGAGACTGTCAGCTTCTTCATTGTCGTTGACCCCCGAGTGACCGACACCCAGATGAGGGTGACCTCATTCTGCACAGTCAGGTCGCTCGTCTCGTCTCGGCATTCACTTACCAGCCTGGAATTTATCCGTGGGCTACTTAAGGCCTGTCTGTGGCTATGAGGATCCGCTTGTTGGTGTAGCCCTCCTCTTGTTCTCTTGCACGCAGTGCAAGATGGCATACATTTCGGCCTGAAATACCGTTGCATGAGCTCCGAGGGAAATACTGTGACTTATCCTCGGTCCTTCCACATAAATGCCCGCCCCCGTTCCACACTCCCCGCCGGATTCGTTCGTGAAGCAGTCGAGCGCGTCCCGTGGTAGGCCTGGCGTCTCCCCACTGTAAACTTGTTTTCCCTGCAGATTCGTGGGCTCACCAAGTCTGATCTCATTTCAAGCATGGGCTCCTTTACGATCTCCTGAATTTTGCAGTGGCCCCTGCATCCTGGTTGACCGAATATGGAAAATCCATGCTTCTCACATGGACAGTTCTATGTGGCACATTCACGAGTCGGAAAACCTTCATATTTATTCGTGTACACAAGAGATGGAAAAACCAAAAATATTACTTATCCAAAAGCAGTGCTAGATACTGAGAAATAAAAGTTATCTAGGAATGACCCATTAATAACATCTTTTAAATTTGGACCTTTATTTTTTCTTTTATAACGCGTTTTGTCCTTTAGTGCAATCAGATTATACTCCTCATCTATTTCTGCTCCAATACTTATGTAACCGGATTTTATAAAATTAATAATATTTAAAAGTGGGGGATTTTTATTTTATTGGCGGAGGTATGTAAAACCGAATTATTTTTTGAGAGCTGTACCTGCGTCGAGACCACTTTTAACAGGCAACACAAAAGTGGTCTGTACCAGTCATATGACATAAGAGAACTCATCATTTTAATGGAAATAGTCTTATTAGTCTATATTATATTTCTTCCATTACTGAAATAAAAGAACAGGCTAAATTTTGAAACTGTTTATTATATAAAAGTAAATAAAACTACAAAACACACTACATTAATCAAAAGATGTAATCGACACATGGGAATGAATTTATCTGTTCTTCTACTTTACAAGAAATTCAGGAATGAGCTACTAGGTATTTTAAATTTAGATTAGTAGAACGATATTGTAATACATACATAATTTAATTAGCCTGCGTACAAATTTCTTAATATTAATCTATAATACCATACATAAAGTCTAATATAATATTGCACGTTCGGCCATGTTGTTATCCAGAATAACGTTAACGACTACAAAATAAAAATAAATAATAATAATAATGACTAGGAACTTTCATATTATTAGCCGATAATATAAACTAAATCTAAATAAATACTCACTAATAGTGTTAGATTTTAAATAAATAACATAATGTTAGTGAAAATAAATAACTTATAAGTAGAATGACTATACACTCCAAATAACTCAAGGTATTTTTCGAAGTGCATTTAAATGGACTAGTAACACTCTCGTCTATTGATTTACAAAACAATTAAAATTATTGAAAATTGTTTATAGAATTAAATTAACTAAATAAATCATAATAAATAAATCGACCCTGTAATAACTATCGGCTAATATTATTCATCTAGCACATGAAGCACCATTTGTTACAAAGGTGTAGAATGACCAAAAAGTAAAAATGTTCACAATCCATGCTCATAGTCAAAATTATACATAATTTGAGTTCAACACGAAAATATGTACAATTTGCAGTTTCAAGTCGAAACTGTATACAACGTGTTTCAAGAGTCTGCGAACAGTCTCGTATTTCAGAAACCACTTAATGAAAAGACAATAAATTTTACTACTGAAGGGGTTATTTAGGATTCAATGTTAAGTGTTGTCAGGGTTACCGCTTTTTCAGACAATGCATGGCTTTTTAAAATGCAACACGTACCTTATGCCTAGGTTGTCATGTTTCAAAATCCATATACAGTGAAGATCTGATATGTACGTGTCTCAGTGACAACAGAACGCTTAACTTACTGTAAGAAAAATACACTGGATGATGTATTTAAAAAAGCAAAGTTACCTACGTTATCTAAAAAAAAAGGCAAGCTTGGCAACATCGCCAATGTTATCATTGAATTGAGCATCCTCAATGACCCCTCTCTAGAAAGTTTTAAATCAAGCAGCTTCTGAAATACAAGGCCGCTTCTGGAGTTTTGGAACACAGTGTATATTTTAAACTTGTGGTCATTCTACGTCTTCGTAATTTGCATCTTTCGGCATACAAGTAGGCTTTTCCAAACAAGCTGCTTGTAGTTGCTTGGCTTAACTTTCAAGCGACAAGGCAACATAGATTCCGTGATTAATGCTCATTGAAGTTTGAACGCTTGACCAGTGGTCAGAATATGCAATTTGACATCAGTATTTTACGCTGTTGCACTGTTATGACACAACACCAATTTGTTTTCCTATTGTATTACTAGTCACGAAAAGTGGCTAGTATATAGAATTTTTGTATGGTAGCGCTAAAAGACTAGAAAAAGTTTAAATTTTCAATTAATTTTACCTTAAAATTACACATTAAGCATTATTAAAAGCAAAAAAATTGAGAGTATATATATATATATATATATATATATATATATATATATATATATATATATATATATATATATATATATATATATATATTGTGTGTATAAAGACCGAGCTTAGAGACTGTGGGTGAAAACTGAAACAAAGCAGAAACAACCCACAAACCAGAAAATAATAATAGAATTTATATAACATTTTCGCGGCAGCAGCTAATGAAGACAACTTCGTTGTCGAAATACGTATCTGGCGCATAACTATTTTGTGGCTTGTGGGGTGATCCTGTTTTTTTTGTCAATTGTGTATACCTTATTTGTTAAATTAGATAATTGTTTTCATTAATACCTTTCAGTAATTTTTATAATTTTTTGATAGAGGTGACTAGAATTTTTTGGCTAATGTTTCTTTTTAATTGGCATTAATTGTGAAAAACTTTTAGACTACATACAATTTTCTTAAAAATATTTTCATAAAATGTACGACAAAGAAAATAATTGACTTTACACTACTTAATATTTTTTGGGTGAAATACCAATAGCAATCTTTATATATTAATTATTAGTGATCCAAAAAAGACCATTATGTTAACTTAAGTACAGCTGCCACATGGGGCATGAGGGGACACATAAGGTTTTTTGTCCTATTACTATTATTGTCTTTAGTATTAGTACTAGTCGTAGTAGTAGAAATATTAGCACCATACGATGTAGCTCCTTAATATATACAGAATAAATTTACAACTTTGGCACGTTAAAGAATCCACTTCTAACCTTATCTCCTAAAATTTACTAAGTACACGTGCATTAACTAAGAATAAATAAGAAAAAATACTAAATAATAACTTATGATTACAATGCGAAATAGAAAAAATCTCTATTGAAAGTAGAAGGAAAGTTGAAGATTTTACAGAACTACCTTAAGAAACTTAATCAATCTGTTATCCTTAGACAAGGAAAGATTTTGTCATCAATGTATGTTAATTATAGCAGATACTTAATTAAATTTTAAAATTGAGTTGCTTGAAATTATTGCACACAAATTAGATAAAAATTTAAACCAGAAACCTTTGAATACCGTAAAACTCTTTTGAACTGGCTATAGATGGTATAAAATGTACAATAATTTTTTGATACATTTGAGATCATGAAGTTACCATGTTAAATTCAATATTTAAATGGACCTAACTTAAATGGAAATACTATTACTACAGCATTTTGTTTAGTACTGACTGTTTTAATCGTCACTGTTGCTGTCGGTATCTAATAACTCTGGACGGATTTTACTGAAAAAATTATAAGAATACTACATAGCTAATAATACATATTTCTGTTAATAACATTAAAGTGAGATCTCTCTTATTTTTGAATTGTGATTTATTTTTTACACAGTTTGCCTTAACCTTTTCTAATAATGTATTTTTGTTTTGTTTATTTGTGTTATAAAGTTCCCCTCAGAAACTAGAACAGCATTCCAAATTTAAAAAATGCAACATGATCCATAAGACCAAATCTTTGTTTGAATTCTAAGGAGTTGGCAAACTCATCTAGACCATACCAGTGGAGTCATGCGTAAGAAATATTGACAACTGTTGAGCTCTTGAAATTTTTGAAAAAATTATTTAATTTTTTGGTCCCTTAATGGAATATAAATATATTTTTCTCATTTAATGCGATAATAGCATTTTTTAAACAGCGATCGCCAAACCTATTGCATAACTGGTCGCCCCTTCAGAGTTTTTGGAGAAAGATGATCTATCATAATCTCTTGAAGCAGAAGAAAAATCAACTGGTTGGTCCTGTAACATGCTACTGAATCTCGCAGCATTAAGGATCACAGATGGATGTTCTATAGTAGAGTAGATTATCCTTTCCGGGTTTGGTGAAATAACAGTCGATCGATATAACATAGGTGATCTGACTGGTCGATCTGGAGGTTTGTTTAGTACTATTGGCTTTTTGATGACACTTTCTGGATGTCTTGAGTTGAGTGAAACGATTACTGGAGTAGGTGAAGCCATGCTTTTATCTGGTGTAGTCTCTCTAGAAGAAATACGACCATTTATTCTCATACATGAAGATTCCTCATGCTTATATAAGTAAGACTTCAGAGCGAAGGCTTTCCCGCATCTGCGACATATGTGAGGCTTCGTATTGGAGTGGGTTTGAATGTGTGCTCGTAAGTTAGATTTGTCGGCGAATGCCTTATTACAGATAGTGCATTTAAATGGTTTTTCACCTGAAAGTAAAAGATTAGTGTTATTTATTTGTAAGTTCAATTTTACATTGTGAAATATAAAAAAGTCTGGACGCAGCAAGTGCGTTATGGAAGTGAATTTTTATAAAAATGCTTTGAATAGCAAATATGTCTTTTTAATGCAAGCAGTCATCAATTGGTTACCGGTATAACCCAAATAGTAAAGTAGAAACAATGTGCCATATTTTATCAAAATAACTTATTCTTTGAAAATGTACAAACAATTTCCGACAATAAACTTTAAATGTTGGTATCCTAGCCAACAAACCTTAGGTTAATAGCAAATTGAGTTATTGAAATTTGAAGCATTAATGAAAATTTGCTACCAAAAGGCACTTACTGCGTCTCGATTTTTTTCTTACAAACATATTTCGATAAAAAATTCAATAAAATAAGGGGGTTCGAAAAAAATGTAGGGATCACCAACGACTTATGACCCTCGAGACACCCTATAGTTAACTTACACATTTTTTTCTCGTCTCTTGTACAATAATAATTATATTGAGCTTTACCGTAGAAATGCGTCACCCTGTATATATGTAAACAGATAAAAACTGAACGTAAACCCGGATATGGATTCTAGGGGGCCTAGTTTGCACTCATTTGAAGAAATCTTTTTAAAATTCTAAAGTCGCGGTCTCCTCATTGACGAATTTTTTGTACGAAAATTAGCTAAAAATTATGGACCGTTAAACCATAAACTTAACTAAAACTACCGCCAAAGCATCGGAGAGAAAATAACTAACCTGTTGCATATCAGCCCTTTTGTAAAACTTCGATCCTTTATATGTGTTGACAAAACATAAAAAACACTATTTAGTCCACCCACTAACATTAATTATATCGTAAATGAATAATTTGCACTTGTATATAAAAATTCCCAAATAACACAAATAATTTGTGATAAACAATCTAATACCATACGATAAATGTCAGTTACAGCGTGTAACAGACCTGCTCAATAATATCAAATGATCCGTTACCAGGCAACCACTCAGACATACTAGATCTCATATACCAAGCCAGGTTTGCCATTGCCAATGAAACCCGGTGATATTAAAAATAAATGCTTCAAATTTGAATAACTCAATTTTCTATAAACTTAAAAAGTTTGATTTTTGTATGTAGTAAGGCCTTTCCTAGGGCAAGATATCCACCAAATTTCATTAAATAAACTGTAATTTTTGGAGAAAAAAAATTTTTCGAAAGAAAATTTAAAATTTGAATAACTCAATTTACTATAAAATTAGAAAAATGAATTTTGGTGCGTAGTAAGGTCTCTCAGAAGGCAACATATACAGTAAACTTCATTAAACCAGTTTTGTTATTTTTGCAGAAAACATATTTTTGTTGAAAGAAAACAAAAAATTTTCCCAGAAAACCTCGTTCGATTTTCCTGCCTAACCAACTCATCCAAGCTATTAATAAAAGAAAGGCACTTGCCGAGTTTCATTGAAATCGGTTAATAATTTTTTGAGTTATCAGACGGATATATATATATATATATATATATATATATATATATATATATATATATATATATATATATATATATATATATATAAATTGAAACTGACCCCGGATATGGATTCCAGGGGTCCTAGTTCGCGCTCATTTGAAAAATTTTTTGCAAAGTCTCACCATCGATACCTCTCTATTAGTGAATTTTTTAAATAAAAATTCACTAAAAGTCCGGACGCAGCAAGTGCGTCATTGTAGCGAATTTTCATAACATTTACTCTAAATGAAAGTAACTGATTTTTTTCTTCAACTAAGAAATGTTAAACTTTGGAAATATTATAGATCTTATAGTAGCACATTTGCACGAAATTTGATTAAAATAACGTTATTGTTTTCGGATATACAAAATTACCCCGGATATGGGTTCTAAGATCATAGTTGGTGTTGGTTTGAAACATTTTTAGTGTCTTAGAGTCGTGATCTTCTCATAAGCGAAATATATTTACGAAAATTGTGTAAGAGCCTCGGTGGTTCAGAGGTAAGAACGTGTGCCTCTGAACCGAAGGGTACTGGGTTCGATCCCAGGGTTCTCCTTTCACTTTTTCAGTACAAACTGTATCATTAACATCAACCGAGGTTTTGGCATTGTATCTGAGCAAGTTGAATATCTGCACGTTCCGCCCTCCAGAGGGGGCGTAAAGCCGTCGGTCCCGTGTCCATGTGATGTTGGGCACGTTAAAGATCCCTACCCTTCTTACATAAAGGCAGGGGTTTGGCTAAATTTCCAGGATAGTGAGGTGAAACTGCTCCCTGGCGTCGGTGATTGGCCATAGTCGCGGAAATAGGCCGACGTTAAAGAAACAAAACACACACACACAAAATTGTCTAAAAAATATTTTTACAAAAAATGATTAAAATTGTTTTTACGAAAATTTGCCACATTTTTTTTTTCAAAAAGGTGATTTTACATTAAAAATAATTGTTAGTTAAACAATAAATACTAATATATATATCTGACTCAATAAGTAAAATTAGTAAACAGTAAACATAAATATAAGAGAAAGAGCTTTTATTTGAATTGTAGATGTCAAAAAAATATTTGAATACTATTAAATATGCCACCTAAAGTTGAATCTGACATTTGTCAAAATAATTTGTCAATTATATATGACAATGGAGTCAATATATTCACTATATTACACTACATTATCTTTCATTTTTGGTAGTTTTCTTTCACAAATCCATTTTTTATGTGAAATATGTTTTCTACGTTTTAAGCCTATACATTTTACTTTATCATTACGTACTAATGTGTGTTTTATGTATATTATACTATGGAAATTGTTAAATAAAGAACATGAATATGAACAATCCGGTGTTCCGTTAATAACCCACATACAGAAAGTACGTGTAAAGTTCTTCCATTATCAGGATTCAAGCCAACTTATCTATATCCTAAAATGTATCCCTTAGAAACTATTCAAATGGGACCCTCCCAATGATTCTAAATAAATTTAAGTGGTTCACAACAAAAATTTCAAATTTTGCTGGGTTGTCAAATACAAAGTGTTATCAAGCATATAGTAATACATATACACGCCGTTCATATACTGACTTTCTAAAAATTCAGAACACCCAGTAAGAGTTGATCAATTTTAATAAAATTTATACATAAAGAAAGTGTAATTCATTATTAGTCACAATGTGTTTTACTTTAGCTCCGCAGTTTTAAATAAAAATTCGCTAATGAGGAGATCTGTGTTTATATATATATATATATATATATATATATATATATATATATATATATATATATATATATATATATATATCCGACCGATAACTCAAAAAATATTGGACAAATCTTGATCAAATTAGGTGAGTACCTTCCTTTTGCAAGTGGCTTGGATAGGTTCGTTAGCCACGAAAATCGCACCAGGTTTTTCCGGTAAATTGTGTGTTTTCCTTATGAAAAATTCATATGTCCGGAAATAACAAAGTACGGGCAACCAAATTTGATGCGCGTGTTTGTATTATAAAGAGCGAACTCTGTACCAAAATTTGGGTCTCTAGCTTTAAAGACAAAGAAGTTATGGGGAGTTAAAGAAACAAATTTTGGAGTTTTCCTCAAAACGTCAAACTCGCAATTTTAAACGTCAAAATTGGCAATGTTTAGGCAAAGAACATGAAACAAATAAGGATTTTGAAAAGAAAATGTTGCAAGAATAGTGTTCTGCAAACCCTTAAGTTTCAGATTCAACCGTCAATGCCCTTCTTTTTACTAAAATATTTACAGAAAATTCATTTTAAATAGACCCTTTCTCTGATCCTTTGGCTGTCAGTTTAGTTAAGATGATGCTCTCGCTGCAGGTTTAGTGAAGTTTATGGTTAAACCATATAATTTTTAGCTAATTTTCGTAGAACAAATTCGTTAATACATTTTTGCATTTTTAATCGAAATATGATGCGTTTGTAATAAAAAAAACCTGGACGCAGTAAGAGCGTTTTGGTAGCGAATTTTCAGTAAATTTGCAGTTTAGTTCCCGAACGCTTTTCAACAAACTGTTTTAAGAAACCTGCCTTGGGCCCCACCTGGATCTACAAACCCCAAGAAAAATGTCTTGTTCACACCCCCTAAGGAAGTTACGGCGGACCAGGAGTGAGTAGGGGTGTATAATTTTTTTAGATAATTTTCGTAGAACAAATTCGTTAAGGCATTTTTGCATTTTTTATCGAAATATGATGCGTTTGTAAGAAAAAAGCCTGGACGCAGTAAGTGCGTTTTGATAGCGAATTCTCGGTAAATTTGCAGTTTAGCTCCTGAACGCTTTTCAAAAAACTGTTTTCAGAAACCTGCCTAGGGCCTCCCCTGGATCCACAAACCCCAAGAAAAATTTCTTGTTCATACCCACCAAGGAAGTTACGGGACCAGGAGTGAGTAGGGGTGCTGGGCGGGGTAGGAAATAAAAAGGAAATATGAGCAGAAAATTCGAATAAAACGGGCTTGAAAGCTGTCTTTTTCACATCTTGAAGCCATATCCCCCTTAAACCCTGCCTACCCTGCACAGCACCCCTATCCCCCAGGTGCCGTAACTTCCTTGGCGGGTAGGAACAATACATTTTTCTTGTGGTTTATGCAGCAAGGGTGGTTGTATGCACGCGAGGGGGAAGGAAAATCTACACTACGAAGCACCCACCCCCAACCCCCCACCCCTGACACAAATCGGGCCGGAGGGTGGTCTGCTTTGTCGTAGGCATTCCCCCCTCGTGTGCATACAACCGCCCTCGTTGCATAAACCACAAGAAAAACTTCTTGTTCATGCCCCCCCCCCCCAAGGAGGTTACGTGACCTGGGGCAAGTAGGGGGTGCTGTGCGGGGTAGGCAGGGTTTAATGGGAATATGGCTTCAAATAGACAGCTTTCAAGCAGTTTTCCTTGCATTTTATGCTCATATTTCCTTTTTGCTACCTATCCCGCCCAGCACCCCTATTCACTCCTAGTCCCGTAACTTCCTTGGGGGTGTGAACAAGAAATGTTTCGTGTGGTTTGTGCATCCAGGTGGGGTCCTAGTAATGTTTATGAAAACAATTTTTTGAAAAGCGTTCGGGAGCTAATCTACAAATTTACCGAATTTTCATTAAATCCTTCAAATTTCAATAACTCAATTTGCTATTAAGGTAAGCTTTGTTTGTTAGGAAACCAACATTTAAGTTTATTTTCGGAAAATTGTTGTATATTTTGATAAAATATAGTACTTTGTTTCTACTACATAGGCTATACCAGTAATCAATTGATACCTGCTCGCATTTGCTGTTAAGAGCATTTTTATGGAAATTCATTTCCATAACACACTTGCTGCACCCAGATTTTTTAAATGTGTATATATTTTCAAACAATAAAGTTATTTCGAGGAAATATGGTACATTGTTTCTACTATATAGGCAACCTAGTTTGATGCCTGCTTTCAATAAAGAAAGACATTTGCCATTATTAATATTTAAAAAAAAATCGCTACCATAACGCACTTACTGCGTACCAACTTTTATTTTGGGTATAAATTTGAATTTTAATATTTTCACATTTTGCGGTGCCTTAGCCCAAAATAACTTTAATTTTGTCCATGACATTGAATACATTGTGTTTATTATGAAAAATAAGTGCAGTTTGGAACTTGTGATGAGCACTGATAAGTACAATTTGGAGAACCCAATTTATCTTAATACAATTTTTAGTTGAGTTTATTTATCCCTCTGATGACGCTAACTTTGTTAAAGAAACGATTGTCAGGTCTAAAAACTGTATTGTGATGAATTGGGTTCTCCAAATTGTACTTATGGGTTTATTATACAAAAACTTCAAGTCCAATTATTATTTTTTAGCTGTTAAATAAACAAAAATTATGCGTATAATTAAGTTTTCCATGAGGCTTAGAAGCTTGAAATTGGGTATGCGCTACACCTTTCACTTGTATACCAAATTTGGTGTAAATGAGTTTGCTACATATTTTGGCAGTTAATCCACTACGTGGATTATAATTTGATTTATGGTCGTTCAAGCTTGCTATTTATATAAAAGATTACTAAAAGACCAAAGCTATAGCGCCAAGTTTTGAGCTATTTGTTCATTTAAGTTCCCTTTAAAAGCTAGTTTCTTAATTTTTTTAAAATCTGATGATCTGATGATGCTCTTGTAGCGCAGATTGCTAAAACAATACCCTCTAAAGTTAAATATCTCGGTTTCTATTAATAAAAAGTCCGGACGCAGCAAGTGCGTTATGGTAGTGAATTCTCATAAAAATGTTTTAATAGCAAATAATTGTGTTTTTTTTAAGAAAGCAGGCATCAAATTTGGTCACCAGTGTAACCTATGTAGGAAAAACAATGTGCCATGTTTCATCCAAATGACTTTATTGTTTGAAAATGTACAAAAATTTCCGAAAGTAAACTTAAAGTGTTCACAAAAAACTTGTTTTTTGGTCAACCTTATAGGTTAATAGCAAATTGAGCTATTCACATATGAAGCATTTGATCAAAATTCGCTACCATAACGCACTTGCTGCGTCCAGAATTTCTTTTCTTACAAACATGATTTTATTTCTATGGAAAATGCAAATTGCAAAATTGCAATAACATAAGGCGTGTTTGATTAAAAAAAAATTGTATCACCAACGACGTATGGGCCACCCTGTGATGGTAGAAAAAATTTTTAAGATGTAGCTCAAGACACCCTATAATTAATATATACATTTTTTTTCATATCTTGTATAATAACGGATATATTGAACTTTATTGATTTTTTACGAAAATTCGACAAAAATTATATACCATTAAACGATACATTCTATAGCTAACACTACTGCTAAGCATCAGAGAAAGGGTCTATTTGAAATGAATTTTCTGGAATCATTTTAGTAAAATGAAGGGCAAAGACGGTTGAAGCTAAGACTTCAGGCTTTGTAAAACATTCTTCTTGAGAGATTTTATTTCCGTAGCCCGTATTAGATTCAAGTTCTTTGCCTAAATGTTGCCAATTTTGACATTTTAAATCGCAACTTTGACGTTTTGAGGAAAACCCCAGTTTGTTTCTCTTTAAATGCCTATAACTCCTTTATCTTTTAACATATAGAGCTAAATTCTGGTAGGTAACTTACCTATAAGGATGTAAACCAGCGTACTAAAGTTGGTTGCCCTTACTTTGTTAATTCCAGAGATATAATGTTTTTTCGAATGAAAACACAAAATTTCCCGGGAAAACCTAAGCTAATTTTCCTGGGTAACGAGCTTATCCAAGCCATTTGCAAAAGGAAGGTATTCACCAAATTTAATTAAAATCGGCTTTTTATTTTTTGAGTTATCGGTGTGATACATATATATATATATATATATATATATATATATATATATATATATATATATATATATATATATATATATATATATATATATATATATATATAAACATATAAAAAATTAAACTGGCCCCGGATATGTGTTCTGGGAGCCCTAATTAGCGCTCATTTGAAGAAATTTTTTCAAAATTCAAAAGTCGAGATCTCCTCATCAGTGATTTTTTTAAAGAAAATTCACTAAAAAGTCCACAGGCGGTTTGATTTAAAGTATACGTATCAGTTTGTAATAAGAAATCAATGAATAAGAAAGTAGAAAAATATCACTTATAAAAGAAATAAGAAATAAAATGACTCTTTCAGTAACTGGACTACTATCTATTAGTGAACTTTCTTAATGAAAATTCACTAATAGGGACGTATTGATGGTGAGACATTCGGAAAATCTTTTCAAATGAGCGCCAATTAGGTGCTCCAAAACCCATATCCAAGGTCCATTAGATCTTTTATATGTTTATATTAGGGTAATTGGCATGAGACTTTACATGTAGTTAGAAATGGTGTAAATAAACCTCTGTTGTGAATTTGAAGTAATTTGGTTCCCAAAATTTGGAGTTTTTTCCACATGTAGTTAGTGTGTATGTGTTTTGTTTCTTTAACGTCGGCCTATTTCCGCGACTATGGTCACCGACGCCAGGGAGCAGTTTCATCTCACTATCCTGGAAATTTTGCCGAACCCCTGCCTTTCTGTAAGGAGAGTAGGGATCTTTAACGTGCCCAACATCGCATGGACACGGGACCGACGGCTTTATGCCCCCTCCGAAGGGCGGAACGTGCAGACATTCAACTTGCTCAAATACAATGCCAGAACCTCGGTTGATGTTAATGTTACAGTTTGTACTGAAAAAGTGAAAGGAGTACCCTGGGATCGAACCCAGTACCTTTAGGTTCAGAGGCACACGTTCTTACCCCTGAACCACCGATGATCTTACACATGTAGTTAGAAATGATGTAAATAAAACTCTGTTGTGAATTTTAAGTAGTTTGGTTCCAAAAATTTGGAGTTTTTTCCAAGCTAATAAGAAAGTCTAAAAGACATGCATTGAAATAACTTAAGTGGTTAAAGTTCAATGCCTGACAGACAGAATAGTTAACTGCCATACGTAGATTCATTCATACAATAGGCATAAATCGTGTAAATAAACCTCTGTTGTGAATTTTAAGTAATTTGGTTCCCAAAATTTGGAGTTTTTTTTCCAAGTTAAAAATAAAATCTAATATGGCTTGGGAGCTGACCTTTAATGTATCGAATTGCGACCACGAAATTATAATGCATGTTTGTAAGAAAAGAAAATCGGGACGCAGCAAGTGAGTTATGGTAGCGACGTTTTATTAAATGCTTCAAATTTAAATAGCTCAATTTGCTATTAACCTATAAGGTTCGTTGGCCAGGAGACTACTTTTTTCGGGAACATTTTAAGTTTATATCGAAAATTTTTTGTACATTTTCAAACAATAAAATTATCTTGATGAAATATGGTACATTGTTTCTACTATACAGGTTATACTGGTAACCAAATTTTATGCCTGCTTTCTTTAAAAAAAAAACACATATTTGCTATTTAATTTTTTTAACATTTTTATGAAAATTCTCCACCATAACGCACGTGCTGCATCCAGACTTATATATATATATATATATATATATATATATATATATATATATATATATATATATATATATATATATATATATATATATATATATTGTGTGTGTGTGTGTGTGTGTGTGTGTGTGTGTGTGTGTGTGTGTGTGTGAGCGTGCGTGCGTGCGTGCGTGCGTGTGCGTGTGTGTGTGTCACACCGATAACCTAAGAGATAATGAACCGATTTTGATAAATTTTTTTTGGTATCTTACTTTTGCAAATGGCTTGGATAATTTCGTTAGCCAAGAAAATCGGACCAGTTTTTCCCGGAAAATTGTGTGTGTTCTTTCGGAAAAATTTTATATCTCCGGAAATAACAAAACTATGGTATTAAAATTTGGTACGCAGGTTTACGTAATTAAAGCTAAACTATGTGCCGAAAGTTAGATTTATAAGTTAAAAGGAAAAAAGTAATGGGCATTTACTGCAAAAAATTTCGGTTACACTGGTGGTCAAATATTTTTGTATGATAAACGCAATTGATGTAATTTTATTGACAAAAAAACAATTTCGGGTTAAGGGGTCGAAAAATATTAAAACAGTAAAATAAGCTTTCGTACTAAAAAAAAAGGCGTAATACAATCAATAGTGCATAATAGTCCATGGCAACAGTTCATGTCATATTCAACTGACAAATTATTTTGACAAATATCAGATCTACTTTTAAAGTGACATGTAAATAAATATTTTCTTTCTGACATATGTAATAGAAATATAGGCATGCCGTTCTTCTTACATTCATCTTTATTTTTCGCCATCACAATTTACCATATAGAGTTGGATATAATTTTAGTGACTTTTGAATTTGGAAAAGATTTCTCCAAATGAGTGCGAACTAGGCCCCATAGAACCCATAGTCAGTTTCAGTTTTTATCTGTTTTCATATATACAGGGTGACGCTTTTCTAGGGTAAAGCTCAATAGATCCATTATTATACAAAATACGAGAAAAAATTGGATACGTTAATTATACGGTGTCCTATAAGTCCCTGGTGATACAATTTTTTTGTTAATCGACCATGCCTTATATTATTGCATTTTTTGTATTTTCCATCGAACTATAAGGCGCGTTTGTAAGAAAATAAATTCGGGACACAGCAAGTGCGTTATGGTACCGATTTTGTATAAAATGTTTCTTTCAATAGCTTAATTTGCTATTAACCTAAGGTTCGTTGGCCAGGAAACCAGTTTTTTCGGGAACATTTTAAGTTTATTTTCGGAAGATACATTTTCAAACAATAAAGTTTTAAATTTATATATATATGCTATTAATTATTTTTTTTACGAAAATGCACTACTATAACGCCCTTGCTGCGTGCATATTTTTAAATTTGTAGTGCGAAATATAATATAGAACGTGGGCTTATTAATGTTCTTTTGTATCATTATATTTTAATAAGAAGGAATTGTTTTATTGCTTTGAGTCCCGTCATCTTGTTTCTCTATAGTATGCAAAACAAAAACAACTCACTCCTGAAGTTGCTTTAAATGATAAAAATTCTTCGTGAATAATAGGTTTCATAAGTCTGCTTTTTCCGCTCATATTTTATGTTAGGTTAAATAAAAAACGCACCTGTATGCGTCCTTATGTGCCCCTGAAGTAACCAAGGCCTCGAAAAACATTTCCCACAATACTGACACTTGCAACCTTGATTGTGAGTTCGTACGTGCATGGAAAACGCTGGCATGCTCACATACAGCTTATCACAGTGAGGACATCTTCGTGCTTTTTTGTCGGCTGGACTACGATGAGTCTGGCGATGTCTTGCTAGGTTGCTGGAAGTGGAATATCGCTTGCCGCAGTCAGCACATTCATGTTCATGGTTGCTGTCAGAAAAGGAACTTGGTTCCGATGTTGTGCTGTGTACTTGAGATATAAACTGATTACTTGAACAAATGTTGGAAAAAGTTGTGCAGGGCGTGTCAGTCTGAAAGGAAAGAACATTTTTGTTTATCCAGGACTACTATATATATAAGTCTTCTGTGAGATAGTGGCAAATATAATTCACTTCATATTGCTTAACTGTTTAGTTCATAAAAATAGAGAAAGAGAGTTAATTTGTAATATTATATACATTAATATTGGAAAACCACATTATGTAAGTACTCCAAACAACGTAATAACAGAAGTAATATATTACTATATTACATATAAGGTTACTTTGAGTATAAGGTAGACCTGCAATGCAAATGGACACTATACAGGTTGTTCAAAAGATTGCAGAGAGCAATGTGTGATTTAGCCAAACTTGTCTCAGTCCAAAAGTTAAAATTAAAAGAGAAACACAGTGCTCAAATGAGAAATTGCATATCAATTTTCCTTTATATTTGGAAAATTATTTAACGTATTGTCTTAAAAATTGGTACAGATGATTATTTCATAGTGATTAACTAACTAATTCCGAATTTAGCTCTATCGGATAGAGGGCACTGCTTGCGGTACCCTTCAAATCTTAAAAACACTTGACTTTTCTGTTTTCGTCGCTAGCTAACTTTTGGTTGAAAAATAATCTTCTCCTATATTCTTTTATATTTTCTCAGAGAAAGACATATTTGCTGAATAAAAATCAACCGTTTCCGAAGTATTTTTGATTGCAGAAGTACCTGCAACATATTCCTTGTAATTGTTTTCAGATCTCATTTGATCTACCGCATAGTAGATGTTTGTTATAAATAAACTTATGAATCGGTTTTTGTCGCGTCTTAGCCCCTTGTGATTATTTTGATAAGCTTTTGTACAAGAGTACACGAGTACGTAAATTATGCTGCGATATAATTAAGTGTTTTTCTAATGAAGAAATTATATATATATATATATATATATATATATATATATATATATATATATATATATATATATATACATGCGTGTGTGTGTATATGTGTGTATATGTGTGTAGTTTTTCTAGACGTAAGGCGTGCAGAATATATTCTGAAAAGTATTAAAGTATTCAGACAGGAGACACCCGTATCACAAATTATACAAAAGTCATCATGACATATTTAGACAAAACTGGTTCATTTAGTCCAAAACGTGATATGTTAGGCCATCCAAAAATATAGCTCGCGACCAATAAGAAGTTGCCGTAGTTTGTATGGCAGATAATGCAGAAATTAATTCAAGACGAAGAAATTTAGCTGGTAATGTAAGCAGATTATCAGATCTGAGGATATGTCATGAGAAAGGTCTTTATCCATATCACTTTCCACTCATACAAAATGTATTACCAGCTGATCTTTTCAATTTTTCCATTCGTTCAAAAACAAACAGTATAGAGATCAATTGTTTTTAAATAAAATACTATTTACGGATGAAGCTTTACTTTCCGAGATGTATTCAACTTCAGAAACAGACGTGTATGGAGACGAATAAATATGAAGATCCTCATGTTGCAGTAGAACGTCATTTACAACATGAATGAATCAAAATTTGTGGTTTATGTGGAACAATCGGAAATCATATCATCGATCCATATAAATTAGCGCCAGATCGAAAAGAAGCTTCCTAACCAAATTTTTTAAAATGGGTTCAGTAATCTCCTTGATGATATTCCCTTAAATTTAAGGCGCGATGTATTTGATACACAGACATATCTCTCTGTTCAAGTGCGAAATTAGCTAAATGAAATGTATCCCGAAAGGTGGACAGACCATGGGAGACTAATCTCTTAGCCAGCTCGTAGCCTGGACTTTAGCCCACTGGACTTTTTTTCTTTAAAGTTACTTTAACCTCTAACTACAGAGGCCCGGTATCTCTTATTGGTGGGTGTATCTAATGTTGCGATTTCAGTATATCCCCACTACTTAGACTCGCATACATCTATGTACCATTTCTGTCCTTCCTGTACCTGTGTTAGCCAAAGTGTGTACTGTTTCGTGAAACCTCGCTGTTTGTAATTTGTGTCCAGTTATTAGCCAGTGCAAAAGACTTAAACGTTGCCAGCATTACATTACTGCAGCTACTTTTAGTTTTCCAATTATGTGGAAAACGGTTAACTTTAGCGCCATCTAATTAATGTGCGTTTAAGAAGCTGCAATAAAATGCTATTTTCTAATCAAAACTTTTCTAGCGATGCCAAGAAAAAGTGTGACTATCAAATTGGGTGCGATCTACGAAAAACTCATGTGTACCAATTTTCAAGAGAATGCGTCAAATTGTTTCCTATATATATCAAGAAAAATCGAATACATTTTCTTATTTTAACACGCTGTTTCTCTTTTAATTTTCATTTTTTGATTGAAGTAAGTTTAGCCAACTCGTAATATTTGGATGACAAGAAAATACTGCTGCTGTGAGTTATTAATTATTATATATTAATTTTGGACCAGCCTGTAAATTTTGAACATGACGCGCAGGGCATTCATTTTCTCACAGGTGTTAAATATTCATACGTATAATTGTGTGTATTTGTATAATAACTTAAAACAACAATCTAGTGCTTAATTCCTGTTATTACGATGGCAAAGCAACCAATCGATAAAAAAATCCGTATGCATGGGATAAGAAGCTGGATTTTCGATAAGCATCATATGAGAAGCCTTTAAAAATATAGACACAAATAAAAAATCACAAAGGCGACTTAGACCGATTAAATGGCGAATAGAAGGGTGCTGGAAAAATTGAGAAAATATAGATGCTTATTGAAACACATTGTGAATTTAAAAAAATTACACAATAACTTTCTGACAACGAAAGACATGCGCTTGGAATAAGGAAAGTACATGCACCACAAGGAGGAAGCTTTTGGAAAACTTGGTCAAATTTATGGAGTGTGAGAGCTGAAGACAGAAATAATTTTCAAATGCTCAATTATGCATGACAAGCAATAAATACAAATTGTAACACAGTACAACCATTTTTGCTACTAATTCAATGGAAAACCCTCACAGTTACAAAAGTGACAATCTGTTAGTGCCTGAGGGACTACAGCGTGTATTGTTTTGGCGATAGCTAAGTTGTCAAAGATATCAGAAACTTGTAGATAAATTTCTAAATATAACTTAAGCAGTTTTTTAACAAAAGTTACAAATAATTACTAATAAATATAAATTCACCTGCCACTTTTTAAGCAGCATCCATATAGTCAAATGCTGTATTAGAATTAATGTATCTCTCTGTTAAGGAAAGTTGAAAAACGTAATGTCTTTAGAAATATTTAGTTTAATATGGTTTAAGAAAGTTATAACACTGGTTTACCAGCTCAAAATATCCATATAAATTTAAAAAGTACATACATCCACTTGGATTTTCATTTATATCGATAATCTAGAATTTACCTACCTTGCTTAAATGAGGTCTTGGAATTTTAGATGATTTGTCAAAAAGCTTATGAGTATAGGTGAACGTTTGGTCTTCGTGTGAAGCATTAGACGAAGTAGTTGAAAGTCGTCGTTGTTCAAGTATCTGACCAGTAGCAACAGCAACTTCTGCTAATTTTGTAAGGTTGTATAGTTCATCTGGACATTCTATACTGTTGTCAAGGATATCTGTGGATTTATCTGGAATACATACGCTGCGTTCAGGGCTTTGATCTAAAATACAATAAATACAAAGATGTTATTAAACATATCAACTACAGGCAGCTATTCATACAATATACAGGTAACATATAAAGACGCGTAACATCAGATACGCTGTGAATGTGGAAATCGCAAGATATTGTTTAAATTTGGATTGACAAAATTGGTGTATTCTTATACTTTATTTTAAAGGAGAAAAGAGCAGATATAATATTTTCCTAGGTTGACCCAGAATATACTGGTATTTTTTTACGATGTACGGGAGAGAAAACTTTTTTAATTGCGGCAATTGGAACATAAATATTCTTTAAAAAAATTTAACAATGACGCCTTGTACATGTTTTTATAGAATCTGTAATAGCGCGTATTTCAAGAAGTTGCTTTTAAGTGGGTGGGTACATTCCTCTGTAAAAAAGACTGAGAAATAACGTTTGGTGCATCTTCGAGATATAAACTAACTCTGCTTAAAAATTGCTTCTTATAAAAACTAAAAAGCGCTTTGGATTATCAATGAGATCGACCAAATATGCAAATCTAGGATGAAAACAGCAAGCATTACTTTTACTTCTACATCGGCATGTGTGTAAGTATCGCATCGGCGACAAACATTTCAATTTTTTTTTTACTTCAACGTCGTAAAAAGTAACAAAACATATAGAAAATATGATTTGGAAACGATTTTTTTTGTCTGTCGGTCTGTATGTCTGTCTGTTTGTAGTCACGATAACTTTAGAAAGAGTTGAGGTATCGTCTTCAAATTTGGTATACAGTTAGCACTCGACAAACGGACGGTTCTAATTGTTTTTGGGTAAAATCGCTTTAGGGTGTAGCGGATCAATGGGGGGTGATTTGGTGAAAATTGACATTTTTTCGTTAAAACTCGAGTAATATAATGCTTTAGGGTTTAGAATACTTTTAATTTCATCAAAGATCTGGTATTCTGGGCTGAAACTAAATTAGGGGTTGAATGTGTGGGGGTGGAATATTGTTGACAAAAGTTTAGAAATGTTTTTTGAAACGGCTTAAAAAGTCCCAAAACATATAGAAAACTTGATTCTGAAACGAAAATTTTTTGTCTGTGGGTCGGTCGATCTGTCGGTCTGTCAGCATGTACGCCTGTATGTTAATAGGCGTAATAACTTTTGAACGAATTGATATATCATATTCAAATTTGGTATCCTGTTAGCACCCGACAAAGGAACGCTCTGAATTTTTTTGGTTAAGATCGCTTCTGGGGGTAGGGGATAAATAAGGATTGATTTTGTGAAAACTGACATTTTTTCAATAAAACTTGAGTAATATAACGTTTCAAAAGTTTATAGTTACAGGAATACAGATATTGTCTTTGTGGTCCAATCATGGGCTCTAAATTCATTCCCTGAGAATGTTTTTCTGAAGAGATTAAATTATCACAGCTATGTGGAAATTATGTTTCAATTTGCAGCACTATTTACAATAAACTTGTATTTGCAGTCAGAACTAAAACTTCTTCTTTGTCTTACTGTATCCGATGTAGATGCTATAAAGATAAACCGACACCAAATAAACGAACTTAAAAAAATAAACCGACTTCAAAATAGGCACTAAAAGCAAAAAGTAAGTGGATTACAGGTTTAATTAAAAACACAAAAATTAAGTTAAATAAAATATAATTATTTGCGCTACCTACTTATCTGTTTGAGGTCGGTTCCAAGCCAATTAAGTAGAGGTGATAGGCTAGGTCCATTCCCGTGACATCGAAAGTTTCTCCGCGCACGCGACAGAATGCGTGAGCGTGGGTTGGTTTTTGATCATTGACAACATATGTTTGTGTTTCATTATAATTATAATCCGTTATTAATTAAGCTGTTTATCTCGCTAAGTATTATTGTGTTTCAGGCTTGGCACCGACTTCAACATATATGGGGTATCTACTAGGTTACACCAGCGTTTTCCAGAGAACTGCTGAGAATTTCGAAAAACCCTTGGCTAAGTAATTTTTTGCGAGGGAAATTTTTTTTGAACCGTAACAGAATTAGTAAGACTTAATTTCCGGCGGGAGTGACTTTTGCCCCCTTAATTTGAATAGGGAAGGTAGGTTTTTGGAAGCTCTTTTGATTATATTTTCAAAGCTGCTACTTAAAATTCTCCCGATTAGTTTTTTAGTTTCGTTTTCAAAACCTGAGATGCATTTTTAAAATCTACAGATTAGTTTTTTTTTAATATTTGTTGTCAATAATTAAAAATCAAACAAATTGAGTAATTTTTTTAGACAATCCACATTGGAATTTAAAGTAAAAGAAAATATGACACGAGATTATCAAAAACATACATACAGATTATTACTATTTTCCCTGCTTTCTACCAATTAGCGCACTTAATCAACTAAAACACAAGACCAAAAAAGTTGTTTTCGAAATATCCAGCGACCATTAAAGATTTTATAATTTTTTTAAAACTAATCGATGGCTCGAAAACGAAATCAATATTACAATTTTAGATTTTTATCTTTTATTATATATTTATTTCGATTTTTTATTTCACGCGTGAGCATGGGTTGGTTTTTGATCATTAACAACATACTTAGGTGTTTCATTAAAATTATAATCCGTTATTAATTAGCCGTTTATATCGCTAAGTATTATTGTGTTTCGGGCTTGTGACCGACTTCAACATATATAGGGTGTCTACTAGGTTGCACCAGGGTTTTCCAGATAACTGCTGATAACTTCGAAAAATCTTGGATAAGTAAATTTTTTACAAAGGGGAAACTTTTCTGAACCCTAACAAAATTTGTAAGATTTAATTTCTGGCGAAGGTGATTTTTACCCCCTTAATTTGATTATTGAAGGTAGGTTTTTGGGAAGCTCTTTTGATTCTCTTTTCAAAGCTGCTACTTAAAAATCTACCGATTAGTTTTCTTAGATTTTGTTTTCAAAGCCTAAGCTGCAATTTTAAAATCTACAGATTAGTTTTTTTTAGATATTTGCTGTCAAAAATTAAAAATCAGACAAATTTAGTAAACATTTTTTTTGAAACAATCGACATTGGAATTTAAAGTAAAAGAAAACATGTCATGAGATTATGAAAAACCTACATACAGATTATTATTATTGTCACTTCTTTCTACTAATTAGCACACTATCAATGAAAACAGAATTAGACTAAAAAGTTGTTTTCCAAATAGTCAGTGACCACGAATATTTTATAATTTGTAAAAAACTAATCCATGGATTAAAAACACAACAAATACTACTATTTTAGATTTTTTTATTTTTAAGCCTCGAAAGCAAATATCTAAAATATAGATAGAATGATCTTTATATTGCAGCTTTAAATAGAGAACTGAAAGAGCATACGAAAAATATACCACTTAATTTACATTCCTTATTCAAATTAAGGGGGTAAAAAAAGTCACTCCCGCTGTGCGTTGAATGATACAAATTCTGTTAGTGCCTCCTTCGCAAGCAAAATCAACGTGCTTTTGGATTTTCCAAATTCTCAGCAATTGTCGGACAAACCGTAGTGCAACCTGTTATAATAGATATTCCGTATGTATAAATATATAAAAACTAAAACAGATCCCGAATGTGGGTTCTAGGGAACCTAGTCCTCGTTCGTCTGAAGAAAATTTCTTAAAGCCTTGGTTGAAGGCTGAATACTAGTAAAATTTGCTACACATTCTGTGCCCAGGATCAGGATAGCTGTGAAAAGTGTAAATCTCCATAAAAGAGATTAAAGGTGAACAAAGCGAGACTGCTTCTTAAGCGCACAATATCCTGGGATGCCCCAATTAATCTGATTTTTCACGATCATCAGAAAGTTCATTAAATAAAGGCAGTTTTTTTTTGTGTACGTACAACTTGCAAAGAAGTACAGGTTTCGAGCGAACTCGTGCTAGTAGTAAGTTGGAAACAAGTAATATAATAATATACATATATTTTCCAAGAATCCAGTTTCAATTTAGTAAAGCAACACTTTTAATTAATACACGATGCTTCTTTGTGTATTTCTAAAGGGAACAAAAACATTTTGGTTTAACAGATATGACTCTAAAATAATTTTTGGACCTACCATTAGCGCCTTTAAGCAAATAGCTAGATTACTTTTAAAGTCATTTTTCATAGAAATTGACGTCGCATGTAAATTCAAAACATTTAAGCATGTTTTAAAATTTCAGCAAATATTTGTACCCTAATGACTTATGCTTTTAGCGATTTTTCGTCTAAATAGTTGCTAATATAGAGTTCACAACTTTCGAAAAGTTACTTCGAAAGAGCGCAAATTGGAGTTACTAGAACCCATATTTAGAGTCTGCTGACATTTGTATTATGTTTATAAAATAATACTAAAGTTTATAAATGCATGTACCACCTATATTTTCCAACTAAAGCTAGTGGCGTTAATAACTAATTTAGTATTGAATCTTCAATTGGTTAGTAGCTTAGACAACCGAATCTTCAGTCATATCTTAGACCGTGTTTTGCTGGTTATGTACCATTTTATGATCCTACTTTGACAGTTGCAGCTATAAGGAACGTCAACGCAAGTATTGCAAGAAGAATATTTAATGACATATAACATTTACTTAAACAATTACTGACACTTATACAATTCTTTACTTTTATGTGCACAATCGAAGACGTAGGAAAACCATACTTTACCAATCATTTTAGAAACATCTCAACATTCATTTAAATTAGATCTGTTTCGACGCTGATACAACAAACTGCCGTGGTAAAACAAAACACTTTGTAATGTAAACATTCTATATATACTTTGAGTTTACATTGAAGTATAACAGAAAATAGTGGACGAATAAAGGACGCTTGTTACATAAAAGATAATCCTTGGCGAGAGTGGGTGGCAAGTGTTCTCTGTCTGAAGTGAAACTGAAAGCTATTTGGTGTATTTACTGACGACAATAGTATTGGGATCAATGTCGGAAAAGTCTGATCATAAAACAGAGAATCTCCGCAACTTGTTGTTGATCATGGAGACTTGTTGCGATTTGGCATTTTGCCGATCACACCTTACTGTGCCTCAAGTTTTGACCTAAACAACGTATGATGAACTCACATACTTCATTTTGAGAGGTGTGGCCAACAAGCAATTGTCTGTTAACACGCTCCAAATCGATATAATTATGGAAAGAAAATACACTTCCTGGAAAAACAACATCTAACTGTAAATATTTTAAAATGTAAAGCATCTAACATCAAAGAAAGACAGAAGAGTTCAAAGCTAAGTGTGGTTCATGCATAGCTAACAGGACTTCGCGGAATCTGAGAATCAGTGTTAGATATTGATCTATTTATAAACACAGAGACCATAATGGCTGACGAAAAAGTTTATGGTCAACAAAAGCTTTTACAAATGACGCATCTCCTGTTGTAAAAATGGCGTCGACTTTTCAGAAGTTAGTTTGAGTAAATATATCAACGACCTCATTCATACCGTCAGAGATACACTAGCCAAAAGTTAGTGTCATGTGCAGGTGTTTTTCGTCAGTGAATTGCACGTTTTAGAAATAATTCTGGTTATACTTATAGCTTTGTCAACAGGTTTAATTAATCTGATCTAGGAGAACCTTTTAAAGAGCTAATTATATAAATATATAATTTTACACGTAGTGGATTTACGAACAAATACTGTATTGTGGCAATGTTGGTGTAGCATTTTCTTTAATTTTGTTATTATTTGGTGTAAATTTTAGGTTTTAAGCGAGACCCAAAACAAATTAATAATAAAACTTCGCCAATGTTCATAGAGAAAGACTGAATTTCATGTAAATAATAAAACCTGTCCAGGAAACACTATTAATCTACAGCAAAGATATATGGGAAATAGAGGAGAAGAGGTTGTTGTTGTCTACTTGACATGCTTTAAGGAAGCGGGGGGTTAGTTATATAATAGTAGTCTGTAAATTAGTTAGTTGGCGTATTTTGGTTGGGTTAAAAGTTTTTGGTTTATGTTCCTGACTATTGTTTGTTTGAGTTTTTAAACTGAGTAAATGGCAGACATTGTTTTTATTCACTGTTAGCATGTAGCAATAATAATAAATAAAGTCTTGAGATTTAAACCTCTAGTTGGTTATTTGGAGGAAGTTTATCAAATGACTTAATTGAAAACAAAAGTATTGAAACAAGGACGAAATATAACGAATGTTAGAAAAAATCAAGAAACATAGTAAAAAATTGACAATTTTTACCAATGAAGTAATCATAATAATTTCACGATATTGCGATTAGTATTTTATGGTCGTTGCCGTTACAAACACTTATATATAATATATATATATATATATATATATATATATATATATATATATATATATATATATATATATATATATATATATATATATATATATATCAATGGAGAAATCGTTTTACGATTATGTGAGCACGAAAGCATTTGACGTCATTTATAGTGTATGCAACCCTTGAAAGCGTAAACCAAATGAGGACACCAGCTATACCGGAATATACTCTTGTTTTTCCTAAAATCGAACAAAGTAACTTTGTTATTAATTTACCAAATGATTTTTATACGTATTTTGAATGATCTTTAAAAAGCTCCAATAAAACCTTGCCGGTATTTTTTCAAAACGATTATTCAAAAAGGCAGTTACTTTTCTTTAAAAAAAATTTCGCTGTCATTAATTGATCAAATCTAAAGGTGAAAATAAATGGAACTAAGAAATTTGTATTCTATTAATTTTCTAAACTCGGGCACTTCAAAATGACGACTAATGCGTTTGTAACTAGTACAATCTAGTGAACATAATATCTTTAGAAGGCGCTGACCCAACGACTTCAGCTTTCGTGTATACAATCCTTGTAACCATAGTAATAGTGGTTAAAAACAACCCAGACCAGATTAAACTCAGAGGCTCTTTTGTTTTGTTCATACAATTTCTGAAGAAAAGGAGTATCTTTGTTATTAATTTGAAAAATTGTTAAATAAAACATGTTTTGTGTTGAACTTTTTAAAAACTCAAGTATAGCCTCGTTTCTGTTTTTTTAATTAACACACTAATTTTAAAATAGCGGCCAACTTTTACAGAAACATTTCATTCTGTAGTTATTGATTCACCAAATCTAAATGTTGTGCTTATGTTTAATTTATAAAAATGGCCGCCAATATGTTTATCTATAACAGATAGTAGCCATCTATCAAAATATGTGCTATTGGTTCTAATATTATTGCTCAAACACCTCAAATGAGTATTCAGCATTCGTTAACGTCGTATGGAGCTAGGACCCTTTTATTTGACATTTGTGTTTATAGCCGTATGTACCTAGATTAAATGAAAAAATACAGTAAAGCTAAAGAAGAAGCAAGTGACATTTAATATAATTAAAAATCATATATTTTAAATTGTGTTATATACAACTACAAGCAAAAGTGGTCATGTATAGCACACTGTATAATTATCATCACAAATAATTATCATTATTGCTATTATTATTTGTGGGTTACAAACTTTACTGTAGACACTTTACTTTTTTATCAGAACTGATTTATCTTTAATCTATATATTTCCATAAAGTTACATTATTATACCTATTACTGAGTAAGTAAAAGTAAGTATGTATCTATATCAATAAAAATTCTGGACGCAGCAAGTGCGTTATGGTAGTGAATTTTCATTAAAATGTTTTTAATAACAAATATGTGTGTTTTTTTAAGAAAGCAGGCATCAAATTTGGTTAACAGTATAATCTATATATTAGAAACAATGTGCCATGTTTCATCAAAATAACTTTATAGTGTGAAAATGTACAAAATTTTCCAAAAGTAAACTTAAAGTGTTCCCGAAAAAACACGTTTCTTGGTCAACCTTATAGGTTAATAGCAAATTGAGCTGTTCAAATATGAAACATTTGATCAAAATTCGCTACCATAACGCACTTGCTGCGTCTAGAATTTCTTTTCTTACAAACATGCATTATATATCGATGGAAAATGCAAAAATGCAATAACATAAGGCGTGTTTGATTAAAAAAAAAGGAAATTTGTATCACCAATGACTTATGGGCCACCCTGTGATTGTAGAAATATTATTTTAAGATGTAGCTCAAGACACCCTATAATTAATATAAACAAATTTTTTTCATATCTTATATAATAACGGATATATTGAGCTTTATTGATTTTTTACGAAAATTCGACAAAAATTATATACCATTAAACGATAAACTCTATAGCTAAGGCTACTGCCAAGCATCAAAGAAAGGGTCTATTTGAAATGAATTTTCTGCAAATATTTTAGTAAAATGAAGGACAATGACGGTTGAAATTAAGACTTTAGGGTTTGTAAAACATTCTTCTTGAGACATTTTATTTCTATAGCCCGTATTAGATTCAAGTTATTTGCCTAAATAATGCCAATTTTGACATTTTAAATCGCCACTTTGACGTTTTGAGGAAAACCCCAATTTATTTTTCTTAAAATGCCTATAACTTTTTTGTCTTTTGACCTACATAGCTAAATTTTGGTAGGTAGCTTACTTATAAGGATATAAACCAGCGTACCAAATTTTGTTGCCCTTACTTTGTTAATTCCGGTGATATAAATTTTTTTCGAAAGAAAACACAAAATTTTCCGGGAAAACCTAGGCAGATTTTCCTGCTTAACAAACTCATCCAAGCCATTTGCAAAAGGAATTTTTTCACCAAATTTTATCAAAATCGGCCCATTATTTTTTGAGTTATCGGTGTGATACATATATATATATATATATATATATATATATATATATATATATATATATATATATATATATATATATATATATATATATATATATATATATATATATATATATATATATATATATATATATATATATATATATATATATATATATATATATATATATATATATATATATATATATATATATATATATATATATATATATATATATCTGGACGCAGCAAGTGCATTATGGTAGTAAATTTTCATAGACATGATCTGGCACCAAATATTTTTTTATTATTTTTTCTTCTGGTAACATTGAAAAACAAGTTTTGGCGTATAGTTTCCTTTTAATATAGGAAACTTACATACAAAATTTGGCTACCATGGCGTTTTCAGTTTTTGAGATAAAAAAAATTTCGAAAGAAAACCCAAATTTTCTCGGAAAACCTAGTTAGATATTCCTGGCTAACGAACCTATCCAAGCCACATGCAAAAGGAATGCACATGCGAAATTTTATCACGGGCTCTCACGTCTATATGTTTCGTTATTTCGAATTTATTTCAAACGGAGATTGTGTAGGTTAAAAAAATTTCGGGACGGAGCAAGTGCATTCTAGTAGTGAATCTTCATAAGAATTGTACACTGTTAGTAAGATATACTATTAAAACGAATTCTTTAAATTAAAATGGACCTTGGATATCGGTTTTAGAGTCCCAGTTAGCGATTATTTGAAAAAAATTATATTTTATATGGAGCTAAAAAATTAAAATTTGGTCTTAGATATAATATGTAAGTACTGCAAGTGTCTTTGAAAAATTGTGTTGCAAATTTCATTAAAGTTACAAAAGTTTTTCAGAAAAAAATTAATTATTTACAAAAGGAACGTACCTGTCAAATTATAAACATGACAGATATTTTTCCATCTTAATTGCTTGGATGGTTTTGTTTTAGTCAACTCATCCAATTTTTGCAACCAATAAACAACAAAAAAGGTTTTTTAGAACAAATTTGTAGTTATGCGCGAAGCTCATTAGGTTATTTTATACTCATCCAAGCCATTAGAAAACTAAGGGTAAATCCCAAATTTGGTCCAAATCAGTGAAGTATTTTTTGACTTATCGGTTGGATATATATATATATATATATATATATATATATATATATATATATATATATATATATATATATATAAACATTTTAACTGGCCATGGAAATGGGTTCCAGTGGCCCATATTCGCGCTCATTTGAAGACATTTTCCGAAAGTCTCACCATCGATACCTCTATATTTTCATTAATAAAATTCACTAAAAGGCTACAGCCTAACATTATTTTCAAATAGACAGGGTGGTCCAAAAAAAAAGGGTGACACATCAAAGTTATGTGTCTTCTTATGGAACACCCGGAATTTTCTATACCTAGCAATAACGGTTTCCCAGATATCTTGGTTTTTCGTCGAATGTGAGGTTTTCGAAAAAAAATCTTATCTCCATTGTAAGATGATATCGTACAAAAAACTCATTAGGTTTTGATTGTGGATTTGGTACTTCATCAACTACTGTAGTCAAGATTTCGCAATGATCTATAGGGCCTTCAAAAATTCAAGTTTTATCATCGGAAAATTCAAAGCAGATTATTTCATTTATTTTAAATGGAACAACCTATATTTTTTTGATGCATTCCATAGATAAAAAAATTTCCTTTCATATGATACTAGGGTTCGCTATACACAAGTGCGGCGGTTCTCGCGCTATTCATACTTTTATTATTGTTACACATGACAAGTTGATTATTGTGTTCATTTCCAATGGAACAGCCTGTATTTTGTAGACGAATCTAAGGCGATATTTGATTGCCTTAAAAACTACATAAGGCTTTCTTATGGCTAAATGTAACCATTTTTATATAGATAAGACTTTTCTCTTGATAACAAATTTTCTACATCGGATATTGAAATGAATTAAATGCACATGGTTAGTTGATTGTACTTGTCAGTGACATTTGTCAACTCTTGTCAATTCTTGTTTCTGATTACCCCTGCACAACTTCTATTTCTTCAATTATACCGCTACTCTCTTTTGTAATTATATTGTTTCGAAAATTATTGTGTTTGAAATAAAAACGTATCCTATAGAGGAACGACTCGATATGATTATAACCATTGGTGAATGTCATGAAAATAGCTTACTGATGTAACGAGTTTACGCACAAAAATAGCCAACACGAAACCATCCATCCAGAAGAAGTTTTGAAAGATTGTTAAAAGTCTTTCGAAGAACTGGAAGCGTAGCATATGATAGTCTAATAAACAGAGTCCAATTACCGGAAACGCTCATTGTATCCCTTATAGAAAATCCCCACATAAGCCAGCGCAAAGTCAGTCAGGAAACGGCGTTGAGCAGGCACAGCACTGGCAGGATAATTATAAAACACAAATTTCATTCCTACCTACCCAATTAAATCAAGAATTTTCAGATGCTGACTTCAATCGACGACTTGATCTCTTTATGTGGGCATTAGAGATGTTCGGTGAGGATGAGCACTTTTTCAGTTATGTGATGCTAACAGACGAATCGACTTTCCATAGTAACAACTTGGTATACAGACATAATTTTCATTACTACGCTGGTGAAAATCCACATTTTATCCGCAGTATTAACCATCAGAATCGTTGGTGTATTAATGTGTGGGGTGGAATATTAAGGTCAACAGTAATATATCCTTACTTTTTCAATGGACACATAAATGCAGATTTGTTTCATAGGTTTCTTCGTCAAAGTTTGCCTGAACTTTTGGAAAACGCCCCACTATCTATTATAAGGCGGATGTGGCTACAACTGGATTGTGCTCCGGCACATTTTCAAATTAGACTGCGACAAGAACTTAGTAGACATTTTTCCAATAAATGATTACGACTAGGAGGTCCACAAAACTGGCCAGCCAGATCGCCAGACCAAACATGTCTTGATTTTTTATTGTGGGGGCATGTTAAGAATATCGTGTATCAAATGCCTCCCACCACGCAAGATGGCATGAAATAACGCATACGGAATGCGTTCAATATAATATTGCGGCAAATGTTACTCAATGTCAAGCGGTCCTTTGAACAAAGGCTACAATTGTGCATTGAACAGGATCGTCAGTTTGAACATTTGTAGAACTGTGTTTATTATAATTACTCTTGATTTTTCTGTTCTTATTTTTATCATTTGTTTACCATGGATTAGTTTCCAGATTTAATTTCAAACAATCAAGTTAAATTTGTTGTTAAAAATGAAAAATTCTTACTTATGCAAAAACTATAATACAAGTGTGAATAGCGCCAGAACCATTGCACTTGGGTATAGAAAACTATGGTATTATATGAAAGTGAATTATTTTCTCTATGAAATGCAGCAAAAAAATAGGGTGTTCCTTTTGAAATAAATGAAGTAATCTAATTAGAATGTACCGATAATAAAACTCGAATTTTTTAACGCCCTGTAGAGTATTGCAAAATATTGACTACAGTGGTTAATGAGGTACCAAATTCACAATCAAAAGCTAGTAAGTTGTTTTTTCGATATCATCTGACAATAGAGACAAGATTTTTTTAGAAAACCTCACATTCGTCTAAAATTCAAGATATTTGGGAAACCGTAATAGCTAGGTATAGGGATCCTTGGAGTAAGTGAAGCTTATTTTTCCCATAGAATTCAAAAACGTTGTCAAATACCGGGTGCTTCATAAGCAAAGGCATAACTATGAGGTGTTACACTTTGTTGGATCATCCTGTATATTTAAACATAATTTTTGAGTTGTATTCCTTTTCAACCTACACAATCTCCGTTTGAAATAAATTCGAAATAACGAAAAATATAGACGCGACAGCCCCTAGCGTATGTGGTTGGCCAGCCTGTATATATATATATATATATATATATATATATATATATATATATATATATATATATATATATATATATATATAAATTACAAAAATTGAAACTGACCTCGGTTAAGGGTTCTATGGGTCCTAGTTGGTGCTCATTTGAAGAACTTTTTTCAAAATTAAAAAGTCAGGATCTCCCTATTAGTAAATTTTTTTTTTAAAAATTCACAAAAAAACACGATCTGTTTACTAAATGTATTGAATTTGTTGGGTGAAAATACCCTAATATAGCAACACTTTTTTTAGTTGCAGTTGTATTATATTTTCGATAATAATTAGAATAACAAAATAACCTATAAACAATAACAGCAATGGAAGCAAGTAGGTTCTATTTAGCAAAAATATCAACATTAACTTACTACATTATTATAACAATTTTTAACATTCTTAGACGTATTCGGTTTGATATATGCAATTAAAAGAGGAGTTTCCAAGAAAGGGGAATTTATCAAATCAGTCCCTTCATTTAAAACAAGGCAGTTGTTGTCGTGTTTTTTAAAGCGCCAAAGAAGTCTAGTTCTCAGTTGTCATTACAAACATGTAGTGGCTCTCTGCGGTTATTTACTATGGGCCTATGTTGAGTATAAATAATATTTGCATTTCATGATGACAAATAAATACACTTGGAGAACCCAAATCACCATAACACATCTTTTTAAAGACCTGTGAATCGTTTCACTAACAAAGTTAGCGTCATCAGAGGCTGAAAAATTCACCATTTTTCATCCTCTGATGACGCTTTCTTTGTTAGTGAAATGATCACCAGGTCTTTAAAAAGATGTGTTGTGGTGATTTGGGTTATCTAAGTGTAATTATCAGTGCTCATCATAGGTTCCAATCTTCATTTAGTTATTATGACAAAAATTCGTTACTATAACGCACTTGCTGCGCTCTGACCTTTTGTTTTTATACTATTAACCATACCATTTAGTTTTTCAAAAAATGTGGGTAAAACAAGGGAGAATCTTAAAGTGCTTCGATCAAGCTGGTTTTTTAAGCACACTATATGGCAGCTACAAGTACTGTATGTACTAGAACTGAAACAAAGCTTTCTGAAATTATCATGTTTATAAAATCGTTTTCGATAACAAACACATTGGCCGCCATTTTTAAATGATTGAGCTTACTAAAAAAATTAATAAAAACTACAAGTTGGGCATTTTTAAAATCTACTTAAGAGTACTGTTTAATCTCCACATTTGGTCAAGCAACGGCGGTAATTTTATTTTTAATAATAATTGTCATGTATTTTGGGGTTGTGGGTTTGTGGATGTAGCTAGTAGAAATCACAAGAGGAGTTATATATTAGTTTTTTATAACTAATAACAAAACATATTATGCATAGGTATTAAGTTTTCAAGCTAGTAATAAAAATTAATTTCTTGGAAGAATGCTGAAAAAAACAAGAAAACCTTTTGACCTAAAATGATTTGGCTGGTTTTTGAACCACTACGTTTTAATGTTACAAGGATTGTGTGTAGCAAAACTAAAGTTATTAGCTGAATGCGTTCGGAAGCTACATGTTTATAAAAATGCTCTAGATACAAGCAGATTAACCGCGGTTTTTAAATGAATGACTTCAGCGAAAAAATGATGCGAAACTATAAATCTCACATTCTTTAGATCTATCTAACACTAGATTTTGTCTTCGGATTTAATCAAATAATAACGGCAGAAATGTTTTAGAAAATAAAACAGGCGCCGCTTTGAAAGGAGTAGGTTTGGCAAAAATCAGAAGAAAGTGTATTAAGCTAATCACAAAATACATTTTGTAAAACAGTTTTCTCAACTAATAACAAAGCGATTTTTATTTTGACAACACACAAAAGCGCTTTACCGATTTGACTTGGTATCTAATCATTTTATTTCACACTCTCAGTGATCGCATATACCAGATACGAAGTCTTTAGCTTAAGGATTTTGGAAGTCATTGTGATATCGTTTTACATACTACATTTTTTAGATTTTTTTGTTTGGAATGTGCTTAGATGGATATTGTCAATAATTTCTTCGATATGGCGACTCGAAACAAATACTACCTATTACAATATATGTTTTTAACAAACTCAATTATGTAGAGGTACCTAATAACGTAAAATCTGGCGACATGTTTTAGGCCAGCACCCAGTGGAACTTCATTCGATACGACCTAGCAGTGACTGTTTTCATTACGGACATCTAGTAAACAAATATCACTTTTGGAATAGGACTGATGTTTTTGTTAATGCCGCATTATTGAATATTTTGTTATTTCATATTATACAAATTTTGGACAAGAAGATACAGGTTATTCATACCGTACACCAAATATATGACAACGTTAAGATAATGAGGTTAAATTTTATAATATTTAAAACGATAAGTTTGGTCACTACATCAATGTTTATTTGACAGAAGATTTTTGACGTTAGTGTAACGTCACTTGTACATCTGACAAAGACGTTATTGACGTCAACTGTTAGAAGTTAATTAAAGAAAAATGTTTTCTGGGCAATAATCTTAAAGAACTAGGCGTACTTTAATAGAGTGCAAATTTTGAGCAAACTTAAATTACAGCCCGATGTTGGAATACAATTCATGATTGTCCTTAATATGTTGATAGTGCATTTTATATGAATGCGATTACGGGCAATGTGTCATTTACAAGTGTTATTTGTACATAGGTGAAAAATTAAGAATTGCAGTTGTTCAAAATGCAACAATACATATATTGGAGTATATATTACCTACACCTACACTAAAGCTAAAACATGGTAATGTAACAAAAACATCCTAACATGTTACACACGATCATACACCAAAAACGAACGCTCTTATGAAAAAGTCATTTTGAAAGTTAAATATTTAATTAGTAAGTACGTTTTTCTTGTGTATTTACTTGCTAAATTAACAGCAAATCTATTAAAATTGTTAACTATGTGACATGAAAAACATAACACAATAATACATTTCGTTTCAAATTTCATGGTTAGTCACAGGAAATCGTTTTAAGAGAGGTATATTTATAAAGCTCACCTTTTGACTCCACGTCGTCATTGTATCGTTTATGCGTAATAAGAAAAGCTCGTGGCATTACGTCGTCTTCTTTGAACTTTATTACAGTATTTTCAGCAAACGTACTTTTATTATCAGAACAGATAAAAATGGAGAAAAGTATGATAGAATAAACCCATTTAGCAACAAGTGTTTGTCAAATTTGAAAGGCAGAAACTGAAAAGTCTAATTCTATATTTGACAAAACGCACGCACACTACGTTATAATTAAGTCGAGGGTTTAAGCACTTTTAACTGTAGTGGTTGGAACCTTACTGAGCTTAAGAAACGCGGTAGCTGTTCTATATTTAACAAATCAAGACGCGTGCCAAGATTTCAGGCGGTAGGGATGCTGTTAACGCTGATTGTTTCGTGTGTGGTGGATAAATTTCCCCTTACCCTCCGATAGCACGCGTTCTATCAGACCAACGTATGGAAACTGTTGCATATGGTCTGGACAAAAAACATGCACCACCACTATAATGAATTGTTCGAGTAGTTAAAGTGTTTATGGACACTTTATCTGTTGGATTAATTTGCTGGGCATTATAATCTTGCAACTAAAAATTAGTATAAAATATCATTATTACAAATTATGTTGCTCTAGACAACATGTTTTGGATCAAGGTCCAAGCGCTAATATACCCTTGTTAAAATTACATAGGTGTTTTGGTTTTGAAAATTTATATCTAATTGATATGAAGTTAGTAGAATAAATATAAATATATTATAAAAGTGGATTCTTGCAGAATTAATTATTAAATGGGGTTGAATTTTATATTACATTTTTCTACAAAACAGAGAATTGTGAAATAATTGTGATTTATAACATACCGACTTGATCTAAGCTTATGGTATTCGTCTACTAGGGAACGCTATATAAACTACCACTAATAATTTAATGACTTAAATTTAATCTTCTTCCATCTTTTTGCGAGTATTTTGCCCCTGATAAACTAAAAGTAGAAGTGAATATCGTATTATATGTTCTCGTTTTAGCGAATTTTTATAGAAAAAAAAATAGGTTTCTTCCAGAAAATTTTTGTATCTGAGACAATAAGATACCTAAGTATTTAAATAAAGTCTGGTACACAATTTTCCCCTATAAAAAGTATTTAAAACGATTTCTTTCTTAATGAGAAATTGAATTATTAGCATTTGAAAAATGTTTAATGAAGATTTGCACTTGCTGCCTGAGGATATTTTGTCCAGTTTTCCATGTGGTAATAAAAAAATACCCTAGCGCAGAAAATTATAATAGCGAATTTTCTTCAAAATATATTTTTATTTAAAAATAGGTTGTATAGTTAATGAAGAAGTGTGTACGCAGCAAGTGCGTTATAGTAGTGAATTTTTGTAAAAATGCTTTTAATGGCAAATATGTATTTTTAATGAAAATAATCAAATTTGGTATAACAGATATAGTAGAAACAATGTACCATATTTCATCAGAACAACTTTATTGTTTGAACAAGTACAAAAACTTCCTGAAAATAAACGTCAAATATTTCTGAAAAAACTGCTATTTAGACACCCGCCAAGATATAATTATCCACAAAAGGCTTGTTGACAAAATCAAAAATCAATGTTTACATAAAAAAGCTTAAACAATTTCTTCCATGAAAACTCGCAATTTCCTGTACAAAAATTGACTTAAGTAATTTATCACGAAAATTATATTTTTTACGAATTTTTTTTTTACAATAACTTATTAAATATTTATTATTAATTATTACCACTTCACAAAAATCTTACAAAAAAAAAATGATTTCGACGGACACACTAAAAGAATTTGACTAAATATTGTTTATAGAAAAACTTGCTAAAAAATCATAAAATTCAAATTTTGTACCTAAGCTGTAATTAAAATTGACAAAAAAAAACAGATAATGTAAAATCGCTTTTTTAACTTTTAACAGAAATTTGAACCAGTTGAAAAAAATAAAAATATGAGCGGAGAAATACTCATATTTTAATGACACAAGCTGTCCAGAAATAAGAACCTTATTTAAGTCTGTCACTGTGAGGTTTCATTTGACATTTGTGAAAACAATTTACTAAACTTCTTTCTTATGTTTTGAAAATATAAATAAGGATAATCCCATCAAATTAATTGTTTCTTATCTTTTTTGTAATAAAGCTGATCTAAATATTTTATATTTTTCTTAGAAAATTCGCTAAATAGTCACACAATCTGGCCATTTATTACAATAATTGACTTGAGGACTGAAAAAAATTATTAAATTGATCCCTACATGAATCAGAGTATGCTATTCTAAACGTCAACATTTACAAAACTAAACTCTTTAGGTATAGGAAGTTATACAAAAATTAAAGCAGGGGGCATGCTCATCACTCCTGAAACACAAACTACAGGTATTTCCATTTAAAAAATAAGTTAGGGCAGTTTGAAAATTTTCAATTTCATCCACAATTTGAGGGCAGTGTGTTATGATTTTTTCGACGAATAATATAAACCAAAACATCTCCGAATGCGTTATTTTCATAAGAGCCCGCATCTATTGGTAAAAACGCCGTTAAGACTTACAAAACAGTTACAATAACTAAAAAATTATGAACGATATCAATTTCTTTTTTTCTATAAACATGCAATATAATTCCATGAAAAATGCAATAATATATGTGGTATTCAAAATTTTGCTAGGAAAATTCGCTAAAAGTTATAGACTATTAAAACCATAAATCCTGTAACTGAAACTACTGACACAGCATCAGAGAAAGGGTCTAGCTGAAATGAATTTTTTGCACATATGTTGGCAACATGAAGGACAGCGACGGTTGAAGCTGAAAGTTAAGGCTTTGTAAAACACACTGCTTATGAAATTTATCCTATATAACCCGTATTCATTTCAGGTTCTTTGTCTAAAAAATGCGAATTTGGACTTTGACGTTTGGAAGAAAAACAATTAAAAAAAATTAAGTAATTTTTCTGGAATTTCTTGATCTTTCTCTTCGAAGGAAACTTATTCTTTAACTTGAATAGATTTTGTCATCCACACAAAATATTTTGGTCTTGTGTGTTTCTCTGATCACCAGTGACACCCAAAATTTAATTCTGTAAATGCTTGTAATTTCGGTACGTAGTTTACTTCTAAAAATAATGGGCCGATTTTGATCAAATTTGGGAAGTACCTTCCTTTTGCAAGTGGCTTGGAAAAGTTCGTTAGCCAGGAAAATCGGCCCAGATTTTCCTGGAAAAATTTGTGTTTTCTTTCGGAAAAAAATGTATATCTCCAGAAATAACAAAGTAAGGGCAACCAAATTTGGTACCCGTGTTTGTTTATAAAGAGTGAACCACATATCAAATTATAGGTGTGTAAGTTTAAAGATAATAAAGTTATGGGCAGTTAAAGACAAAAAAAAATGGAGTTTTCCTGAAAACCTCAAAGTCGCGATTTGATACGTCAAAGTTCGAACCATAGAAGCTGAAACAAATACTGATTATGTAAAGAAACCGTCGCTAGAAGAGTCTTCTGCAAATCCCTAAAATTCAGCTCCAACCGTCATTGTCCTTCATTTTACTAAAATATTTACAGAAAATTCATTTCAAATAGACCCTTTCTGCTTTGGCTGTAGCTTTAGTTAAACTGATGCTTGGGCTGTAGGCTCAGTTAAGTTTATGGTTGAAAGGTCTATAATTTTTAGCTAATTTTCGTAGAAAAATTTCGTTAATGAGGAGACCGCGACCTTTGAAGTTTAAAAAAAAATCTTCAAATGAGTGCAAACTAGGCCCCTAGAATCCATATCCGGATTTACTTTCAGTTTTTATCTGTTTACATATATACAGGGTGACGCATTTCTACGGTAAAAGTCAATATAATTGTTATTACACAAGTAGAAAAAATCGAATATGTTAATTATAGGGTGTCTTAAGAACAGCGTGGTCCATAAGTCTTTGGTGATCCTCACAATTGTGTTTTTCGAACAACCTTATATTATTGCATTTTTGCATTTTTTATCTAAATATCATGCATGTTTGTAAGAAAAAAATATGGATTTTCTGGAACTATGAATTGTCAATTATTCCCTCCTAAATGCTACTTTCATCGATCACGCAGTGAGAAGAAGAGCAACTTTTCTTGCTTAAAATACAGCTAGATTGTACTATTTGCTTCTTCGGATATTTTTCAAGGTTTATAAGGGTAAATTTGCATGTGACCTCACGGAGGGCTTTAAAAAAATTTCAGAAACATATGTAAGAAAGTTACGTGACCGGGAGTGA